>CAJDSM010051470.1:0-16971 GCA_903981925.1 Ostrea lurida | reverse complement strand
CCAAAGGCGGGTGTGACCGGCCAACAGGAGATCAGTACTTCTCTTCACCACCTGATTCCACCTCTGTTGTTTCCAAGGGCCCGCATTTATACTCTTAATTGTGAATTCTTATAGATGAAATTGATCGCTGTTTATCTTCGTTTTAGCTTTGTCGACCAGTATAAAACCATATGAAGACTACATGTACATCAAATATACATCTAACTGTAGCAATACCGATACAGGCATCTACATGTTCATAATCATATAGATACATGTAGTACACTGAATATGGAACACCTGACGAACACCCCATTTCCAGACTTTAAAAAACAACAACAAAATTTGCATCTTTATTTAAAAATTTTGCATAACATGTTATAATTTTATTAATCTAATCGGTAATGATGAATTAGTATAATGGTAATGGCTAAAAATTCTGAAATATCGTTATCTAAAAAATATCCTACTAACTTTTGTTAACAATAATTGCACGCAAGTTCTTTTACATTTAAATTTATGACGTGTGTTAATTTTAAAATATTTCAGGTCATTGTATCAGGTTGTTGATGAATTGAGAGCATGATCATAATGTTTTGTTTGGTAAAGAATACACTTTTACTTGCATTGGTATTAGTTTTCTTTCATACATTGTAAAATGGAATAAGTCGACAGGCCAAGAGAAGAGAGAGAGAGAGAGAGAGAGAGAGAGAGAGAGAGAGAGAGAAGAGAGAACGAGAGAGAGAGGGGGGGGGGGAGAGAGAGAGGGGGAGAGAAGAGAGAGAGAGAGAGAGAAGAGAGAGAGAAGAGAGCTTTTTCCTTGTGAAATCTCTAAAAAGACTTATTGTATGGGGATGCCTGTCATCGATATGGACACATAGCAGGAGGCAAACTGCGAGAAAATCATTCATTTCAGTTTTACACATAAAATGATTGATAGGTATGATTGGAGACACAATGTTACATTTCACTATCATTACCTGATAAAAACAGTGCATTAGTGTAGATATCTAACGTATATTTCATTTGTTAGTATAAATCTTTTCCTTATTATATTGTAAGCATTGTCAAAAATCTAATGCTTAAATATAATTAATATCCGAACCAAATCTTTTTCAATTTGTTGAAAAAATAAAACATCGAATCCTTGCTAGCAATAAAACATGCTATCAATGAATAATCTCGCAGATAGTCTGGAGTTGTCTTCTCATAAACACTGATGAATATTTATGACGAGCATTTGTCACTCCCGATATGCAGAAGTGGGCGGAGCTAAATATTCAATAGAAAGGATAACAAAACGCGTAAACAATATTTTGTGTTTGACCTCTTAAAAGTGATAATTTACGAGATTTTACAGGAGACCCGGAGAGAGTAAAATTCGTAAGATTAGAATTTTCATTTTCTTATTATAATACTAGGATGCATTTAGATTAAGCTAAGAATAAGTGTATTATTTGAAATGCTTTATAATTTGCATAGTTAGAATAAATAACTTTTAACAATATGTGTTCCAAGTGAAAATACGGTAGTTTCTGGTAAATTCGTGATAAAAATTAAATCTATGTTATATATGAATTTTCCTGGTAATTCCACAAACTTCCATCTTAACATATGATAAGTAAAAATGGAGAAAAAATAAATTGATTCCATAATACCCCTAAGATTTAGTTTGGAAATGACGATGACTATATTTCAGACAACTTTCTTCCTTCGTTCATGCTATCACATCACTATATATACATTTTTGTTTAAACTTAGAATTAAAAGAATTTCTAAAATCAACATCATCTTTACACCGTCCATTAATGTTCCTTTTCAGCTTCGGAAAGTATTTGGTAATTTCGTTACGCCGCCGTTCGGACGCTGGTTAGGCCTTGCTGGTGGTGGTCAGTTCCTCAGATTACACTGATCTCCGGCGGCCCCCTCTTGACGGCCGTCACACACGTTAGAGGGTCTTTGTCCAAAAATCACTCCAACCCATGATTAACTGCTTATGCCATAACGAACAAAACCAGGCTAAACTTGATAGGGTTTTTGATGTCATTTTTCTGAGAGAAGATGGCCTTTGGCAGTGATCTGCTGATACCGGTCAATTAAACTTCAGAAAATGGCATCAAACTGACCGCTTACCCCGGTATTTCTCTATATCTTAGACAAACATCTAATTAGATCAGGAAAAATATGGGATTTGTTTTCTACTTGATGTTGTTCCTCTTCAGAAAACAACCCACTGGTATTTTTGGAAAATTCTTTCGATATGAGTTCAAATCTAATGATTGTAAAAATAAGGTATCTATTTCTATGGACGTTTTCCTTTACTAAATTTTGTTTTTCTTACGTTATAAATTGAATTTGAATTAATAGGAAGTCTCAGTCGTGAATTAAAACAAACAAACAAAACGCAACAAAATAATATTACTTTCAATAATACCCTGTATTAATTGTTTTGGTTTTTGAATGCAGCGAGTTAATTTTTTATTTAATTTATTGTTTTAATTTATTTTGCAAAATAAAACGGAATCATTTTTGGCACTTCGGTGCCAATTTTATTTTTTTCCACTGTAATAATCAACCAAATTTGAATACAGAAACAGTAATATTTAATTTCATTACCTTTGACTGTGAAATCTGGATTTAGGTATACAAGTTACGAATGTTTTTAAATCACAAATTATTTCTAATTACCGGTACCACAATTTACCAAATAAATAAACGAATAAACCAAAAGGAAAAGAAATAATACATCGCACTTTAGATTTGATTAATTTTCATTATTTTATATCATTTTCACACTTTCCTCCGTATAGCTTGAATTCTGTCGGAAGAGTAAAACGTTTGGGATGAATTTTCTATCAAAATTTCAATAATAATTTGAATTTATAAAAAGAAAAAAAAATGCAATACACAGATACTTTTCTCAATTATTGTCGTTAATGAATGAATAAATAGGAATTATTTTTACAACGTTTTATAGAATTCGCAACACACGATGTGGTGTAATATATGTAAACTCGAACATTTCTGCAAATAAATGATTAGAAGCATAGCCACATATTTTTACTGAAAAATTTCTACCGGCAAAATCCAATTAAATATGTAAATATCATGAAAATCATATAAACTTTCAAATATTACGATAAAAAATGCAGCTATTTTGAAAACTTGTGTTTTGCTTGATCCAGTTTCCGCCTGCAACAGCCAAACGTTCTATATTTGTCCAATTTTTGCCGCTTTGGTATGTATCTTCCATGACCAAAAACATCTTCACTGGAAATATCCGTTAGGATTGAGTAGGTCAACAGAGGAACACGAATTGTCCGGACACCCACGTACAGATTTCATCCCGATTGATTGATGCAGCAGTCATCGATAGAGTTTAATCAAGGGGGTAATTGTTATTTACGGCATAATGGCAAGAAGCCTTGGAATTACCAATTCACGTAATCGCTTCATTTACGTTTTGGTGTGCTTTTTATCCTGTAAATTTAGAGTCCCGTGGATCCTTTTGGCTTTCGAGAAACAAGGAAGTGGTGTACACGGGAAAAGCAGACAACTGGGGATCATTGTACAAGCATAATCTCTGTATTTTATGGGAACGCTGAAAATCCTTGCTCTACATTGATAAAGATACAGTGTAACATTATGCACGCATTCTAGTTTACATAATTGAAGGTTCCAATTTCATTATCTGTACAAAACATGATTTGGCTAGGATGTATAGAAATGTCAACTGGTAGAAAAATTGTAATATGCTACGTCTATACACAATTTTTAACAACTATAATAGAAGTAGTGCAATGTTTATTCATACTTTGTTTATAACATTTCGTCGTAGTAGTCCCAAATATGGCTCTTCGCCTAACCACAACTTCGAGTGGACAGATAGCGAAATCTTTCAATAAAGTTTGGGGCTCGTTTTAATCGTGCACTTTGCTTCACGTTGTTCCCCTTTAATTAAATTGTAAAATACCATAATTTTTTTTTATTATATGTAAATCACAGCGAGGAAGTAAATGTAATAGGCGCGAAGTTTTGCTATTTCTCAACATTTTCCAAGACAGAAACATTTTGTTCGTGTAATCCAAGGAATCTGAGAAAATGAAAATAAAATGCTTCACTTTTCAATTCAGTGGCCTCTCGGCAAAAAGCGAAATAATATTACCTATCCCTCAAACAAGGCNATGTAATCCAAGGAATCTGTGAAAATGAAAATAAAATGCTTCACATTTCAATTCAGTCGCCTCTCGGCAAAAAGTGAAATAATATTACCTATCCCTCAAACAAGGCTCACACTTGAAGTAACAATCCTAAGAAAGGGATTTCCTTCACCCCCTGATAGATGAACATGTAATAGAAAAAAATATGTCTGCTGGATTTTTTTTTATTCCAAGGAGATCTACATACACCTGTACAGAATTTGAAAAGTAAGAAATTGAACGACCTGATTTTTTTTTAGCTCAGTATACAGTATCAAAACAAAATGATTGCAGAGGATCAGTTTACAATCTCATACAGTTCATATGAGGGAACCTGAAACAAGAGACANGGAACGACCTGATTTTTTTTTTAGCTCAGTATACGGTATCAAAACAAAATGATTGAAGAGGATCAGTTTACAATCTCATACCGTTCATATGAGGGAACCTGAAACAAGAGACAGATTGAAAGACGAGATGCAACTGCAGGGAACAGTGAAAATTATAACAAGCAGAATCACCACATACATGTACCCTTATCAAATATCATTCTTTTCATCCTGATTTCGACTATAGAATACTCCGTTTGACTGATCAATATATAGGGCTCACGGCGAGTGTCATCTGTCAACAGGGGATGCTTGCGCCTACAAGGCAACTGACCCCCCCCCCCCCTCACACACACACCTCTAGAGTGTCCAGGGATTCGTGTTTGCCTAGTTCTTATTTTGTATTTGATAGGATTTATGAGATTGATCACTGTCTCTTGTATTAACATTTTACATTTATAGCATGCTTAAAAATAAGATTGCATAGGTACGCAGATGCAAAGGTGTCATTGTATCTGAAATCATTGGTAGAGTACGTGAATTGTACGTGATGTCTCTGTGAATATATATTTATTCAAAATTACAGAGAAATAAATTTTATTTATTTTCTCTTTCCTTTTCTCGAACTGAAGATCATAAATTTCTTCATCGATGTTCTTTTTTTTTTCTTGGTTGCTGATTGTTTTATCAAATGAATTAAACATCAAAATAACTCTATTAATTTATCTAGAATCATGTCGGGATCGATTTTTTAAAACAATTCTTTATGTGATTTCTATCATTATCTTGCATCCAATGAAATGTGGGCTGTTATAGTTATAAAACATGTTGGAAATGACCTGCAACCTCGTGACAATCTAATATGGAATGGAAGTACATGTAATAACCCTATGGAAGTCTACATCGTACATTTTTTAGAAGAAATATAAATGGGAAGGTGATTAGCTAACTCTACAAGTGAAATAAATTCTTATTAAAAGTAACTGAAGAACAGTAGTTATTAGGAATAGAGAATTGTTGCCTAAAATCGAGAAATGACAAACGAAATAGGGACAGTAGGATGTATATAATTTTCATCATTTATAAATTATTATATTTGAAGGTCTACGCATTATCATATATAACTATCTTCTATTACTTATTAGGTTTGTTACTGACTGTCTACAGGCAGAATCTGCGGTTGCTCAAGGTCCATAGAAGGTGAGGCGAATAGCGGGTTGCTCAAGTCCATTAGAAGGTGAGGCGTTAAGCCTCACCTTCTATGGACGTGAGCAACCCGCCATATTTGTTAGACAAGTCAGCAACAAACCTGATAGTGTGTTTGTTTTGTCGAGGACCCAAGTATAGACAGCACAGTATGACGAAAAGTTAGTTTCAATACTAAAAAAGAACGTAACGTCCGCCATGTTGCCGTCTATATTTTGCTACTGGCTTGTCTAAAGAAATTTAAACGGCAGTCACGTGACGGTTTCCACCAATGACAGAGCGACATTCTAGTCCGAGGCGAAACAAAATATAATGACACGGAAGGCATATTTTGTAGATTCTAAAAATACGATATTCCCAGATTAAGAGAAAATAAGATAAGAATGCGAAAATCGTAAAGGTCTTTTAACAAATTTGAAATTTCAGTGTTCTTGAAAATATATACAGAGTAAGGTGTTTATAACTGTACCTCAATATTCGATACGTGAGAGCATGTTTTTCCTTTGATGATTTTTCAAAGCATGACAGACTATAAATAAGTTGATGTTACACGTACAAAGGCTTCAACAAGATAAGGTTGATGCAAAGCATAAAATCAGCCGCTAAATATTTGATATATTCTAAGCTATTTGCAAAGAAACATACAGAAACGGCCAACATGTTCTTGTCCCCTATATTTCTTCCACTCCCTTCTACATTGAAATCCTAAATCCGCCCATGCTTAAGATAAATTGCAGAGAAGCTACATGTAAATTGATTTCTAAAATGTTAAAGCACCATGATGGTATGCAAATAGAGCAAATATAATTATCAGATTTTGAATGTTAAAAGGTGCAGAAATCGAGTATGCATCAATGTAAGCATTGAAACCTCATTGAAACTAAAATGCATACCCGGATCTGTGTCACATGATGATGGCGGTATCATTTGCTGGACTGGCTATATTGAATACTTGAGATTTTACATAAAGCATCAATCAAAATATACATAAATTAAAATATTTGAAACCGCAGCATATTCAAACCAAAATATCTTGTGTTTATCTATTCATTTATCGAATCAATATTTTGAAACCCCATAATGATTTGTTTGTATATTTTACACACTGTCATTTGGGTAGTACTTGTAAATATTTGTAAATTTATAATATTCGTGGAATAATGAATATGATTACAGTTATTAATATTTTTATTTTTACATATTTCCGAAACCTTTTATTCCGAATTTTTACACATATTATTGATAAAGGATCACTTTATAGAAACACTAAAACAAAGACTTCTTCCTCTCCCCATGTGCACATTCTAACACAACCACAAATTGATCGACCGCTCCTGCGGTCGATAGCAATCTCATAGTCAGCATTTTGCGAATTAAGTGGTCGTTATAATGATAGTGTTTATAAATTCAAGCTGTCGTCAAAGAAATGTTGCCTGATATGTTTCATACCAACTGTTATTTAAATGTGGCTCCTTCAATCATCTGATCAAAACAAAGGGCTCACGTACAGCGACTGTGAGCGGTCAACACGAGATGCTTATGCCTCCTAGGCAACTGATTCCATCTTAAGTTTCCAGAGTTTTGTGCTTGCTCAACTATTGATTCTGTATTCTTTATAGGATTTATAAAATTACTCCTGCATCTTTATCCTTTTGATCAGTATGCTTTTTGTGGAATTTAATCAACTTTAATTTATGTTCTAAACTTTGTTTCGCATGATCTCCAGAAATCCGTACCGAGGTAAAAGATTTTGGCTTTATGAACACCTATGATTTAGTAACAGATAGGACTTGGAAATCCCGAAGAGACGTTAATTAGCGTATAATATGGCGTTGATGTACATGTACATCCCGAAGGATTTCCTGGCATGTTATTTATTAATGCCTAAAAATAAAAATGCGAGGGTTTCTATGAGGGCCTTTAATTTACGAAAGGAATTTCCTCCATAAAACCTCGTCTGATTTAAGACCTATATATACAATTAGCTTTAAGAGAAGAGACTTCAAGGTATACCAGCCAAGATCTGTCTAAAATGTGCTCACGTATACACGTCGTACAAAGGGAATACTTGAATACATGTATACTAGTATTTAGTGCATTCACCCTTTTTCACATGTTTAAGTTTAATTAGCAAGATTTTGCTCATCAAAATCATCTATTTTCATATGATTTGCTTGCTTCTACTCGTCAACAGCTGGATCGGACTTATAAAGCATACAAGGACTTTGAGCCATAGTTACTCAAAATATGTATGATCAGTATCCACAGCACCACAGATGAGTAGAGTTGTTCTGTAATTCTGTTATCTGAAGGTGCCTACGCTAGCTAGCGTTGTGCTTCATCTTTAGGAACCCAAATGGATGGCATCTCCTACCCTTCCTATTGATAAGACAACACGAGAAAACGAGTTTAAAAACGTTTTGCAATTGAACAAAATAACGGCAACGTTCACATTTTACTGAATGAATTCGCTGATGTTATACATCTTGCTCCAGAACAATACATGTACATTTGGCCTTTTCTCTGTGTATTTATATTGTAAAAAGTAAGACTAAATATTCAGTCTTATTTGTCGTGTTGAATAGATGCTGTCAAGTATTTTTTCCCATTAAAATGTTCTTTATTTTTCATTACTATACCTCCCCTAATTTTACCCTTATATGGGGTGGCTATTTGTCCTACCTGGACTCTTGCCCAAGGGTGGACAGTTGTTTTATTTGCATTCGGTTCCAGTTCATATTTGCAACCATGTTTCAAGACTTAGTGTCTTTATCAAATTGTTTGAATATCGTCTGCCAAAAATGGCGGTTACGAGTTACATGTACCAGGAGTTAGCGGTAGAAATTAAATTTTCTAATTGATGTTTGTTATCATTGAAAAATATGTTTATATCACCCAAAAAAACCTGTATTATCTGGATTATTAAATGTATATTTGGGCAAAAGTCATTCGTCAGCTCTTTAGTAAAAATTGTTGATCTGGAAATATTTCGTACCTCGGGGCTGATTTAGTAATTAATGCCCTCATATACCCATTAATGATCATAAATAATTAAAATTCATATAGCATGGCATTAAAATAAAATAACGCGCTTTACAAATATATCTAATATTTAGTATCCGAATTTGCCATAACCGAAATTATGGAAGCCAAAGGCATAATAATGCATTGCGATCATCGTTCAGTGGTGTATTCGAGACAACTGCTTGAATTCTTTCTTTTTCTCCAGTATTGATTCTTTCAGGCTGTTAAAAGACTCTATTTTTTGCGATGAAGATTATGCGTCTGTTTGGAGGTAGAACTTTGAGTGCATTCAGGCCTCACAACCATAAACTGAGAATAGAATTAAGAACCTATATCTTAAAATTTACTTAACACAAATGTTTATAAAACTGCTGGATTGTAGAACATTTGCTGAAAAATTATTCGTCAATGAAAATAATTTTAGAAATTCAGACTAAAGTTTATTCTCAGTTTATGGTCTTGAGCTCAGGTCTTTAAAACGAAAGAAGGTCAAATAATTTTCCTGGATAGAAAATCGAGATACGAATCCAGTAAAGAATTAATGTTTGGAACACGATCAAGAATTCGAAGGGAGCAAACAATTTGAACAATGTGGCAGTATGTACTTGCTAGGAAATCTTGGTGACAATTTTGGCATTTATATGTTACATTCATGTGTACTGACTCCATATCAACCCTGACCAATCTGTATGCATTCTGTTATTAGCTTGTTTTGAACCTCATGTAAAAATATGATTTGAATAAAAAGACCAGTTAATTAAACGTTTAATTATAATTTTATTTTATTTGCAACACGCAATTTGATTGGTTCATATGACTTTATCGACATTCTTTATAGCGTATATACATGTACAAAGTTGCATTTTAGTCCCGCTATATGACGTTCTAAAAATGACGTCACAACGCATTTGACTGTTCAATTTCCATTTTGTACTGGTCTGCGTCACATAAAATTCATATTTTCTTCATAATTATTCATCAGATAATATCTAAATTAAAGCATAAAG
This sequence comes from Ostrea lurida, assembly GCA_903981925.1. Classification (NCBI taxonomy): domain Eukaryota; kingdom Metazoa; phylum Mollusca; class Bivalvia; order Ostreida; family Ostreidae; genus Ostrea; species Ostrea lurida. The sequence goes on along the minus strand of CAJDSM010051470.1, from coordinate 7,227 downwards.
GAATGAACATAATTTCTATTCGTTTTATACCCTATATAAAGTAAGTTGGGACAGTTTATACAAATGCGTAATCTGCCCCAAGGGACAGTTTGATTTCAGTTGTAAGACATAATTTGATTGGCTCTTCGACATTCAAAGTTTATACAATAAAAAAATGGTAACTAGTGGTGTCACAATACAGATTTTGAAATTGCTGCTTGCCTCTTCATTTCAATTTCATATAATTATCTTGATTATAGTTTATATAATAAATTATTACACGGGCTTTTTATACATCGGATCATTTATTAACCAGAGGTCATTTCCTTTCACCCCGACAGCCGTCATATTCGAGGACAGAAGTAAAGTGGATTTGTTTGTTTGTTTGGAATTTTGAGCCGTAACAGCCATATATTGACTTTGAAGTTGAATAAGTATCCGGTTTTGAAGTTAAGCCTACTCTTTTAATGAACATCATGACAATCATGTTCGCAGAGCCAGAGGGAGGTTGTGATCCCTGACATGGTGTATATCATTTTATGTCCTATCCAATGGATCATGAATAAAGTCAAAAGTACAACAATGTACAGGTATAACACATCGTAAACCTTGGTTCAAATTGTTGTGGGTCACTACAGTCCAGCATTTGTTTGACTTTTACTGGGCAGCCACAGAACATACCTGTACATATGCATTCTGGTTGCAGTTCAAGTGAATGAATCGCTGCAGGTCAACCTTGAATTGCCGATCACATCGTCGCGTAGTGATAATAATTAGATTGAATGCTTTCTTTGCCTGACTACAGGATATCAGTTCGTGTAATGTACTTGTTTCACAATAGATCCATTTTATCAACCAAAGAGTTCATTGTAGGTGTAAGGTCGGTTGCATAGAATGTTTAGAATTAATTAATTCGAAAAGAACAGATTTTCTCACAATGTTCCTCATACTATTTTTACATTTATTTTTTCTATTTCAAAACTCACTAATTACACTTTAGATTTACCGATATTAGAAAATTGTTAGTGTGGAATCTTAATCCCAAAAATAAACCAATGTAAAGGCCAAAGATAACGAACATTGATTATCTAGAAATACAAAACAAGAGTTGGGCAAACACGGACCCCTGACACACCAGAGGTGGGATCAGGTGCTTAGGAGGAGTAAGCATCCCCTGTTGGCGGTCACAGCCCGCTGTGAGTCCATTTGCATTGATCAGGTAAACGGAGCAATCCCGTAGCCAAATCAATATTTGGAAAACGGCTTACAATTGCTATGAAACAGATCAGACAGCATTAGACCCAATGACATGTCATCAATCTGATTTTAAACCAACAAGATCATTACATATACTTGTACACTGTATCACAAGATTCCGTATCGCCATTCGAGACTGATACACCATCTGTTAAAAATGAATTAATCGTTTAACCGATATAATTCTAATTTGCATATATACATGTAAGTCAAACTATCAGATTTAACGCCGACTTAGTATGTCTATTTCTAGTTTAATGTATCTATTAAAATATATGTTTGTTTGAAACACTTTCGAATGTCTCTGCCAAAACCAAGCAACTGTAACACAGCAATGCACTCAAAGAACATATACATGTATTCCCAAGTTCTGACGAAGACATCCAGATCCCAGTCAGAATTCCAGATTCCTGTTAGAATTCAAGATCACGGTCAAAATTAAAGATCCCTGTATTTCAAGTCACAATTCATCCAGATCACTGCAGTTTTCCTTTATAGAGGATAAAATATAGAATACAGTATGAGGTATGAGAGACATAAATATGTAAAGGATTGAAACACGATCATGTTTTTCTTTCGTCATACATTTATTAAGATATATTCTTGGAATATTTTGCTAATTACCAAAAATCAGTTAATATTCTAAATTATCAGATTTTTCATTACTAATTGATCCATGTATTTTTATTTTGTAGATGGTTAAGTAAATTCTAATATTCATCTACATTGTATAACGTAACATGTTGTCTACATAAAAATAAAAATAAGTTTGAAATCCGTTGGAAGTGTCGTTTGGTCTTCTAGTCAGTGCCACCGTCGCACCAGTTTATAAACAGTACTGACAAGTCAAAAGGAGAGAAAGTATCTACATTGTAATATAAATTGCATTTGGATCAATCTAATCTGATGATCCTTTCGCTAAATGTAGATTGTATTGTATGTCTATTGCGCAAAGCAATACTCGCTTATAGGAAGCAATTACAATATAACATCAATTGAAGTTAGACATTATAACTAATTTGAGGATAGGAATTATCAGAGTAGCGTCATGTATAAAGATAACATAGTATAAAATATTGAGGATAAACCTCTTCCTGCAAAGACTGCGTGCATCTGCTTTTCCAGTCCTAGTATTAAGAATGTCAACGTGGTCTTCTTTTATGACACATCCCACACGTCGATTTGGACATGTTATAAAAACTATGACCATATACAGTACATAAAGAAAATTACAATAAACAGAAATAGAGACGGAAGGTTCGGTTTTTAGCATTGTTCGTTCAAGATATAATACGTCTAACGAAACTCTTGGCTCTCCTTGGCTGTTGGGTCAAGTGACTCGTGCAGGCCGTCGAAAGTTGTAAGAAATCCGAATCTACAAGGAAAACCTTTCAATAATCAAATATCATAGAATGTAAAGTGAATTATAAGTTTATGTTACCTGATTCGTAATAAAAAATGCAATTATTTGACCAGTGTCAAAGTGATCTGAGATCAAAATTTCAGAAATTTGAACCATATCGATTAAATGGATTACATTTACATAGTGGGAATCCTTCTTTATAATTTTTTCAGTGTAAGTTTCACAAATTTGGCTAAAGCTACACCTGATTATTTGTAAAGTTATAAGACTACATGTAATAGACAATATTTTTGCACACGTCCCGTCCCTATCTGTTCTATTACAATTTTTCAGGTTATCCCGTATATTTCATATTCCACTGCAATCTTCTAATGCTATGGACTGCATATCTATACATTGCGTTCATACCGCTATGATCAACCACTTGGTTTTCTGTGACTGCAATTACTTTCGAGCATTCTTCCTATGCCCGCTCTTGAATAACTTCAACAGTCTAATTGTAAATGCGGTGAAATGCTTATATACGGAATTAAAAAGATTTTGTGTGTTTTAATGTTTTTAAATCAAATGCTATTTTGATTTTGGTATTTGGTGCCAAATACCCGTTAAAGGATTTTTGATTCAACTACAAGATAAAAAATATCATCTTGTATTGAAAAATGATTGTCTATACAAATAAAAATATGAAAATGCAAGCTAAAGTGGATTTATACATTCCACAAGGCGATAACTCTTTTCTGTTCAAATAAATCCCTATGCATAGGGTTAATCATTTATCTCAAAATGACTTCACAATGTATGCTAAGAAAGCTGTATTATGAAATAACTAATTTTATGATACAGCTGCAGCTTTTGAAATCCAAAAATATCCTGTTTGATGTTTTAGCCTCTCTATAAAACAAATAATCTGGAGGACAAGAGCTTTCCCACTAAATTCCTGGTTGACGTTGGTTAACGTGTCATTCTGGCGCATTGTTACGTTACGACTGAGACGTTGTGCAAAAGTGACCGTGGAAAATAGCATCAACGTGGCTGTTACGTTTCATCCGAAAGCGGCCGTATCAATCGGCACATCTTCAGAATAATGAATGAGATAGTCCTCACAACTTTGGCAGGTCATCTTCGCAATCTCGAGTGGTATTGTCCATCTGATTTTTTTTTTCGTACCTCTCATATAATCTTTGAGGTTATATATCCTTTTAGCACATGCAAATTTTCTTCAAATCTTAGAGACCCTATGCAACTGTTGTTGGACTCCACGAAAGCGGGAAACTACCCTGGGCCTGACGTAGCTTTTGAAATAATAACAAATACCCTAATAGCAACAGTGTTCAAACGGTTTTAATTTTGTGAATGATTTACTAAGGGTGAAATTTAAGTACTCACTCACGACACTCAGTCAAGATATTCTAGGATGGATACGCTGTAAAGTAATTCCGAACCCGCACGACAAATGTATGTATGCAGTAGTCCACAAAGGGAAAACAAAATGCAAATTATACAAATTAATAACGTTTTTCAGTGACATGCTTAAGAAATGCAAATTGCCTGTCTGGCATATTTCCCGCTAACTGAATGGCGCGTAACGCGCATCATAGAATATGCCAGCAGAAGCAATTGCATTTCATAACGCCATGTCACTGAAAACGTATTTCATCTTAGTTGTGTAAACCTAATTTTAACCCGGTTATACCGTAATGATCTGATCTTTCGTACGTCACATTCTCTTATACGTCACAGAAATGACCGATTCGTCGGTGAAGCTATTCCTAACGACCATGAACTTTGACATTTATTTTGTTATTCAGAGCTTCGAAATCAAGTTTGGCGAACTTCAAAATAGTCGGAACATTTAATTATAGAATGACTGTTTAATAATTTCAAGTTTAACGGATATTGAACCGATGTTGCTTTGCAAACATAATATAATCCGCTAACGCGGATTAATAAATAGTTTGCAAATAGGCAACATCAGTGTCAATCTCCGGTAAACTTGAAAATATAACAGTCATTTCCTTAATTGACACATTAATTAAAATCAAAAACTTTACCCGCTAAGTCAAACTGTGTCTGCATAACGGCAATCGTAGTGAACATCTCTAGAAACCCTTGTCCTTAAGTTTATGTGAAATGACCCGTGCAAGTATATTCCATTGTCATAATGACAGATTTCCAGTTCCACAATACATGAAGGATATAAATAATGTGTCTGTCCCTTTAGATTGATTTGCCAAGCTGAGTAGCGTCTAAAGCGTGTCGACTTTCGAATTTGTAGATCGCGAATTCGAGTCCAACATTTTTTAAGAATGTAATACTGATTGTTCCTATTACTAGTAATACAGTATTTTGGAAATTCTCAATATAGTACATGTATATTGTTGAACATACTCACTTTTTAATCGAGTAACAATTTCTCCTCTTGGTGTAGGATTCAACTTTTCGCAAACTTAGTAAAAAACCAGTCACTATATTATTATCCGCCGCAGGAGCGGCCGATCTATTTTGTGATTGTGTTAGGATGTGCACATGGGGAGAGCGGGGTCTTGTTTTGTGTTTCGAAAAATTGATTTAATATGTTTAAAAAGTTCTGAAATAAATATTTTGAAATAGTATACATAAAAGTATTAATTCTGTAATCAATCATTTATTTTTATTCCATTTATTCAACGAATATTGGTGAATTAAGCGATTTTTTATACTCAGTGTTTATCACAATACTCCCGATGGGCATTGTTGTAAAAATGTAGAGCCATATCTCATTTGGGTTTCCTAATGATTAGATAAATTATAGATTAAAAAAGTTAATTTTGGTTTGAATTCGCTGCAGTTTCAGATATTTTTGATTTTATTTTTGACATATAATCCAACCTATAAATCTGATTTGCGTATTGCCCCATCGGAATGGTATCGCCATCATCATGAGAAGAGATCCGAGTATGCCTTTCATCTGTTTCGTGTTAGATGCATGTTTGATTCTGCTACTTTTTTGACTTCAAAATAATTTATATTTTGTGCATATCATCATGAGGTGCTTATAGACTGTTAAATCTTACTCAGGCGTCGCCTCTGCAATTTTGCCTGAAGCATGGGTTTAAGATTTACGTAGAGGGCGGTGGAGTAACTATTTGAGAACAGCCCGTCTTCGAGTAATGTTGTCGTTTTCTGTTATGTTTCTTTGGTATTAAGAATATTAAAGGTTTAGCGGCCGGATTTGATGCATTTGCATCAAAACTACATTGTATCTTGTTTGTTACTTGTACCCGTGCTAAACATCAGTCTTAGGACCTTCCATGTTGTCCTAACCACTGGATACTGTGCGCCTGCGATCATTTTAAGGCACCAATCATTTCAACTCGGTCATCTTGCAGATTATGTCTATGTATTCAATAATGACATGGTTGATTTCCTGTTACCATACATCATAGATTGTAAATTCCATGTTAATTATTGCCAATGATGAAATGTCAAGATTTATATCATGTTACATTCATCACCCACAGTTTTTTATCAGTGCTAGAAATTGTTTTTAAACCGAAAATTGACAAGTACAGGCGATCAGCACGTAACAAACGTCGTGTATATACAAACGATGCGAATCTGAACAAAAAAATGGCGAAGTCAAGTATTCAAAACGTAATCAAAGTCCAACAAAAAACACCACAATACATGTACAAAACGATGTGTTGGGGCACACACGGCGGACATTCGAGACAAAAGCGAAGGAGGATCAGGTGCCATGGGGAGTAGCATCTCTTCTGACCGGTCACACGCCGTGAGCCCGTAGTCGAAATTAAGTAAACGGGATTACCCGTATAAATAGTAGCGATTGGGCATAGTCATCATAAGTTCGATCGTTTGACTAAACCTACATTTCAAATTCCTAATCAGATGTAGGGTGTGGAGAAGGATTGGTTTCACATGGAATTAAAACAAATTCATAATTTACTACCACTTCATAAATTCAGAAATTACATGGCATTGGGATACCCTTTCGTCAACTTACACACATGCGTCCTGTTTAATGCCAATGAAAATTTGTTTTGATTGAAAGGGGCACTAAAATGTATGCATGTAATAAGAAACATATTGATACAAGCCTCGAAGAACGGACGCGAGTATTTTGTTTCATTTTACTATGACCATATGGAATGTAAATTTTGCATTAGCACTGAATGATGTATCAATGATGCAGATTAATGTCCTCTTATATTATCATATAAAAAAGAATTATTTCCCTACTGTGCCTTACCTTACTCTCTAGGGTAATGATGTGAATAAGCTGAAATCTACACTCCCTGACGATGCTTGAATATTAATGTGACTAATCAGGCTGAATTCCCCATATACAAGCATGTACAACTTTGATCTCGTATTGAGACTCTATCCTACACTCCGGGTCCATAATTTGAAGAAACTTGAATCTGTTGTACATGTGGATACCAATCTGATAAAACTCTTTGATATACTGATGTCGCTAATAAAATTGGAGCGGATCAAATATATGTTTTAATCAGATTGCTGTGGATGTTTGCATAACAGATTTTGAAAAGAGTCTATTTTGAGCTATTTTGGACTTTCGGGGTATGCAAGACATTGTTGACATGCAGTATAAAGATTTTCAACAACAA
>CAJDSM010051467.1:0-11639 GCA_903981925.1 Ostrea lurida | reverse complement strand
TGAGAGAGACTTATTGTCTGGAGACACTTCTTAACTCACTCATGGACCAGACTCTTATCACTTGCCGTTTGAAGGGCTGCAAAAATTTTGTTCGGCGCTCAATCGGCCTTTGAGCGGCCGCAGGAGACCTCTTTACCTCGTGCCACACCTGCATGCTTTGACTACGCCTCATGTTTTGCCGGTCTCATTCCCGAATCGACCGGGGCAAACAAGGGGCCCGTGAGGATCTATTTCCATAACAAACCGGATTTCTCACGGGCCTTCATGCAAGCCAATGAACTGCGACACGCGGAGATAGCGATGAATAATGGCGATTGTCAATTTATATCAAATATGGGTTCTATCCAATGCGAAGAATAGTCTTTAACTTTCTCCTTTCATTTACAAAATTTTGAATTCTCTTTAACAAAAAGCATGCTTTCGCATAACAATCACACACCAATAGAGACCGAAAAGTTAACCATCGTGTTAAAACCGACTTATAATCCAAAAAACACATACAAAATCGAAAGCCCCGCCAGTGTTGGGCAACACGGACCTCCGACAAAGCGAAGGTGACTTTAACCATGTTTTTAGATAAAATTGAAAAGTCGCTGATGCTGACTTAGTTTATTATGAAGCGAACAGACACGCAAAACATGTACACAACATGACACAATCTTCGATCCGATGCTTGCCAAAGCTATTCTGTCTTGATCCTTTTTAACGGTAGTCACTCTACATCAGTCATAACTCGCTGACTTCCTGACCAGCAAATCGAATGAAACTATTCAATAACAGATATCATCTCCTAGAGTAGCTCAGTAGGCTGTCAGCACGTTCGCACACTAAATCGTCTGATCGCAGGGTTCGACTGCCAGCAAAAGGGTTTTGTTTGTTGTTGGGTCTCTGCATTTTCTTTGTTGGGTGTCTCTGTTTGCTCTTTTTTTTCAAGGATTACTCTCCACTACAAACTGCATTATTTGACGAAAAAGAGTCGACCATTTAAAAGCTTTATCCCAATTCCCCAACAATACTTCGATCTACACATATCCATCTATTTTTCATCTCATAAAGACATTTCTCTGGGTAGCATTCCACCTTCTAACGTTACACAACAGCCCTGACCTCCTTGTCCTGCCTGTCCCTCGGACAAAATCCCGACCATCGTCCTACACCAGCTATCAGGAGAACTCCCCTCCTCAGTGCTTTCAGATACACTTGATCCGCCTCTCTCACCAGCTGCCTGGGCTTTCAGCGTCAAGTTCTCCCCATTAGGCCATTACCCTTTGCAAAAGAAAAAAGACAAAGAAAACACAGGCGAGACTGCGAAAACTACTTGAAATATAGTACTTTTTGAAGGCCTTAATACTTATACAAAAAGCAAAATGGAAAAAACAACACGAATTTTTACAAGAACTTTTAGTCGTATGGAGTGATAGTTGCCTTGCAATAATAAAGCCAAGACAATACAAGACATTCGCATACTAAACCGTTTTGTATGGTCATGCTCTTGTTTGATCTAGCAGAAATCACCTTCACGAATTGATTAACATCAGTTCCTAACAGTTCCGGTCTGGAGCCATTCCCTATTAAAAAGAGACATAATTGTGATAAACGATGCGGCGCATCCTCGGTGCATAAGAAAAATGTAGACCATGTGTACGTATATGATCATATTTGTTTCCCAATTCAAAATACATGCAATAATTAATCAATAATAATAAACTTATTTCTATTAACTGCTTACAGAGGCTAGTGCCTACAGAAAGATTAAGAAGATTAACATGAGTTATTGAAACCATACTTTGGTCCTTCATTGGCAATTGGTCGCGAAACCGATCCACGTGGTGCCACACTAACCGCACATTTTGCTCGCTGATAAACACGTGAACAACCTGACGTCATAAACCTCCACACTGTTGTATACCAGCGACACTCGTGAACACCACACTTCCACTATCTTGGTCTCGCAAGTCTGAAATTGTTTCAAATAGGAAGGTAGCCAAACAAACCAACTTACACAGTTAACTATAGAATATTACAACTGATGATGTCATATTGTTTACTTCCAAAACGGTTAAAGGTAAACGTAGCATAAAAAATAATAAATATTAATATTCCGTTGCTACATTGACATCATCTGTAATAAATACGATATTCAATATCATTAACCTTACCTGAATGAAGAAGCCACATTGGCAACTAATATTTTGTGCATTGAGATTTTGGCAAAGAACTGGTTCACCATAATTCGAGTCCGAATCTGTTGGCAATTATTGTTCCTACAATAACTACCGCTCTAAACCGACGAGAACAAATCGTCATCAAGAACAGGGTGTGAAATCTTTCCCTTTATGAAGCATTCTGCTGCGACAATGTTCTTGCTCCTCTGCATGGTCTCCTTTCAACCTGCAATTTAACCACCTTGTCTGAAAATTCAAGGCGCTGGTTGAGATAAAGACCAAATCTTTCTTGAAATTCCGGCCAAGCTCTACTGAGGAATTATCCACCAAACAATATACCAGTTTCTGGTTGAAGTTCTAAAACAAGTGTGGATTGGTGGAAACCATATGCAAAGCTTACTTTCCTGATTATCGTCCACACCATACTTTCCCATTTTGCCTTGTCAATTTTTTTGATAAATTTTCACTCTGCAACGATTCCAGAATCAGTCCCTTGTAGATTTTTCATTTTGATATTTTCTCTCATCAATTTTATTGGTGACGATCACAAGATTTTGTTGAATTAACGACATTAGCTTCTTCTTGCACACACATTTTTATCGATACTCTTGCCGGCGATGACCACGATAAGTTTACCTCTCTGGAGAATCGCCCTCGATACATGGCAAGCCAAAAGTTGGAAACGATTCACTTGTACACTCCTCGCGACCACAATTTTCTGTATTGTTCATCGGACAACGGAAAGTTTGGAGCCTGAGATATCTTCAGTCACTGTATCGTCATGGACCAACGCACACGACCAAGCCAATCGCACACAGTAAACTTCTCGCATAATCAGCCTGGGTGACAGTTGGTGTGTGGCCACAATCACAATCAATATCCGTGAACAAGCCGTACAAGGAAATCTGAAGGATGTTTCTTCTTATCAAACTACAGGGAACTTCTGGACCCTTGTGTCGAATGCTCAGTTTTAGGAAGGTTGTGGTGTGCGCCGGTAATTGAGGGAGCATAGACATTGTAAGTAGAAAAGTTCCTCTGGTCGTAAGGACGGCTGACAAAAGAATCTCAATACGACATCTGTGAATTTGTTTAGACATTGAACATGGGGGGACCTTGTTCCATGCTCTATTTCTTGCCAGATAAAATGGCTCGTGGGATAATAGTTCTCATCCAGATATTCCCGTTTATTTTTGGTCCAGCTCTGGCTTTTATTACCAGAGTGATCAAGGACTCTTCCATATTGCAACTTGACAATACTCGCATAACTATGTGGCAGCCAACATGTTGACAATTGCACACCCCAGGTAAATGTCAATTCGTGGATGCTATAATATTCAGCACCTGAATGCTCTCCCTTGGAGCGCGACCCAGTGGGAAGCCCAAAGCATTTTCGTAACACGTAATGGAATAAGGCGGAGCACGTGCTTCCGTTCTTAAGGTAATCCAGTATTTGGACCTCCGTAAAAAGTCATATTCCTGCTGTCGATGCTTCAACGAGGTCACACCAAACGCATACCCTTCCTCCGCTAGTTAGTCTGTCATGATAGCTGTATGTCGTCTGCATATAAAAATAGAATGATTCATTCAACCAAAATAATCATATCAAGTAAATAGCTATGTTTTTTGCGTCACGAAAAGCTGCGAAGCACTGTTCATATTGAGCATTTGATCAGTGGAACCACGCAACAATTGACAGCTAGTCAATGAAATACAATGCGATAAATAACTCGAGTCACGTCGAAGAATTAATGCAAATTGAGAATGCATCAATATGCTAAATGTTAGAATATATATTATGTACCAGTGTTTGGATGTAAACACATTTTCATAGACATCATTTGAGCATTGTTTATATGAATGGGCTCTCGCTCTTCCCTAACGCCTACTGTGCATAAGGCGAAGCAAACAATGTGTTAAACGTAATCATAGTCCAAAAAACATATATACAAAGTCGAGTGTAGGGTAACACGGACCTCCGACAAAAGTGAAGGCAGGATCAGGTGCCATGGAGGAGTAAGCATCCTCTGCCTACTGGTCACACCCGCCGTGAGCCCGTTGTCGAAACAAAGTTAAATGGGATTACTCGTCGTCAAATTTAGTACAAAAATGACAGTCTAACAAAGGGTATGAAACAAATCAGTCAACATATGACTTAATGATAATAAAATTAATTGTAATCGCGTAGCTTTAGATCTGCTTTCCTTTCTGTCGTAATTCAAATTCATGATTGGTAACCTCAACATTTTAACCTTGCAGTAAAAATGGAATGGCGATCGTTTATATTTCATGAGTTTGATTAAAATATGACACATGTATTTTTTAAAGCATATATTGTTATTTATATTTGATTGGTTAATTTGGTTACTGAATCGCGAAATTCGAATTTCAAGTACTTCGTATTTGTATGTATTTTGAATTTCGAGTGTGGAATGGGCCTTCTGGGCTTTCGTATATTCGAATAGCATCTAATACTTGTGTTGTTAGAGATTAGATGTGCCAAATCCTTGTGTTTTCTTTCAGGTCCACATTTGATCTTGAGCAGCTATTGTGTTTCTGAACCACAGACACTTGTTTCTGTAAATAAGATAATTATGATGTCTGTATACTAACAATAACATCTAACTTACAGAAACAAGTGTCTGTACTCTGAACAGTAGTTTCCTATAGTAGGATAACTTACAACAAACATCACTGCGCTACATTCTAAAGACATTCATGATGAGCAACTAAAATCATAATTTGATGAAATTATATTCCCAGATTTAAGTAGGATGTATCATTCCACATATCAAATTGCCAAGTCTATCGATTTACGACTGCCTATATAACCAAACCTAAGATATTTTAAATGCACTTTACGTTCGAACAAACAACTACGCATGTACATGAACGACATGCCAATCATATACGTCGTCGTTATTTGCCGTGTCTCCGAAATACTTTTATCGTCTTGCATTTTGTTTTGATTTATAGAGCACCGAAATACCGTGAAATTACACAAGTGAATAAAACAAAATAAAATAATTGTTAGATCTGATTATAAATTTGTTTTATAGTTTTTTACTTTAAATCTTGAACCCCGTTAGAATATTTCGCAATTTTAACCCTTTTTTTTTTTTTTTAATAAAACGATATACTGTACACGGTAACCTGGAAATGGGAAGTACTGCCCAGGGGTAATGGAAATATATCTTTCCAATGGCCGATTTTTAAATCATTTGCTATTGATGAATATTTCTTGGATATGTATGCTATCCACTAGCCCGAATTACTGCAACAAGTATACTGTTGCACATCGTATTTCTCTTAAAATCCGGAATGTAACCCCTTATCTGATCAAACAAATAGTCAACACGAGTCTCACCTGTTTGGATGACCAGTGTTTACAGTTAATGCCCGACTCTCGGGAGAGTGATATAAACACGAGAGCTGTAATCCATGTACAAATCTATGCGTAGATTAGGTCGTCCATCCAGCAGAGTGCGGAGAGCTTCGCTATTCGGGCGTGAGCCCCATAAACAATTATTGTAATGAATGTAAACACAGTCGTCACGTGACAGACCCTGCTAAGGAAATGCGGCATTAACCAAAGAGAGACAACTCGGTTGATTTTACTGGAACAATGTAACAGACTGACGCTAAATGTACAATATTGTCACTCATATCAGAAGTTCATCAATATTTTGTCTCTATTGGATCTGTTTACAACTCTCTCCAACTAAGGAATTAAGATAATGTAAAATAACAATCTGATTAAAATACAGATCTTTGATGCGCTCGATAAGTGCGTGTGGTCGCTTCTGGTAGCGACAACAGCGACTCTATCGGACGCGGATCAGATCTGGATTTTAAATCAGATGAGATAAATAAATAATAGCGTACGTAACGTGGAGGACCTCTCGTCTATAGAAATGTGTTTACATTGCTAGTAACTAGTGATTTGTGTAGCGAATTAGATAATAAAGCCAGTGCTGGATTTAGAAGGGGGGGGGGCCAGGGGCCCGGCCCCCCCTTTTGTGACCAACTTAATTATCATGCAATGAAGAGAAGAGTAAAAGTTAACGCTCTAGAGAGGTAACTGGAGAAGAAAGCTCTAAACCGAGAGCTTGCGGGGGCTCGCGCTGGGCCCCGCTGTTGGCTGTGAGCCAAACCTTAAGCTTCTGCGGCGTCCTGTTTCAGAACAGACCCCCGCGGCCCCCTTGTCAACAAGAGCCTGGAGCCCCACGCCAAGCGACGCTGAAGCCTAAATATTAGCGGCTGCATGCGGTGTCTATCTGCCAGGTTCAGGGTTGCGTAATGTACCGCGGAGAGGCCAATCGAGACGCCCTCTGTGGGTGGGAGAGGAATGGCGAGCAGACGTATGAGGAATAGATCCTGCTAAAATAATTAACTCTCATTTTATGATTATGATTCTTTACATTTGTATAACAATAGGTGGAGCAGGAGTGGAAACCATGATACATTAATATATTTTTTTTCTAGAAATGTCATAATTTCACGCGTGGGAAACTATATTCAAATAATTAGACCTGTTGCTCTTATTGTGTCAGTTGAATGCAACCAGCTACAAGGGTTTTTCTATTATGCAACCATAATGCCATATTTCATACAACCCCTCTCTGTAGTTGATGTTGATTTCTTTTAACAACTGTAACACGTTAACAAATCATACTTATAAAATACTATTTTCAATTACACAAGTTATTAAAAACCTACTCATGTGCGTAAATACGCTTTCTAACCATCCATTCTATTCATGTCATCGTGATCACTGAGCGCCCGATTCTCATTGGTTAAAACACTTTAGAAAGTGAAGGCTGGTTTTTCGATCACGTAACCCAGGTTCCTAACCTGAACAATAAGTAAAAGTCTAAGTAACACCAATGTCGCTGTAATATAACTAAAATTAACATGATAAGACATAACACCTCGTTATATCTATCTTAATTGTTATTTTCACGGACACCCTAAGTCGCCGATTCTCCAGTGGTTAAAACACCTTCTAAGAATTGAGGTGGTATTTTTCGATCAAACGCGAACAGAAATCAACAATTAAAGTCTTAATGACATATTTTGTTATCTGTTAATTAAATATAGATAATTAATATGGATAAGAAATAAATCTTTATAATTTTTTCGGGTGTATGCATGGTATCACCGATATTTCTTAGCGGTAAAACTTTTCATCAATGCGCCCTCGCAACATAGGATGAGTTTTACGTCTTAAAATTCGGTGATACCTGCATCACCCGAGATATAAAAAAGTAGAAGGATTCATGTTCCTTATATTGTTTTCGGGCGTATGCCAGGTTTCACCGAGATTCTTAATACGGTAAAACTTTTCATGAATGCCGCGAGAGCGCGACTTGATGAAGGTTTTTACCTTGCTAAAATTTCGTGAATGACCTGCATCACGCCAAAAAATATATAAAGATTCATGTTCCTATAATCTCATAAGTCAAGGAGGTGGAATGATGAGGTATCACCCAATTAAACTAAGCCTATAGGAGTACTTATTACATGCTGATTACTTTTTGTTTATGGAAGCTATTGTGGTCATATACTGCAACCAGTCCGTAACCCACACCATAACGATATTTAACGTCCACGAAACTCTATTTATACGCGAGGAATTGATGAGACTAAATTTATTGTATTCTCAGGGACTTATGTGCGGACTGCACCAGTATAACACGCTCGTAAGAAATAACGGGTTATATAACTGCCGCCTCTCAATGACCACGAACATCAGATCTATCCACATATCCACAATTATAATAGGTGTTTTTACTTTAACCTGAAAAAATTTATATATGGCTGAAGTTGGTCTAATATTACTTGTTAGTAACAACAAAATATCATAGAAATTGGTAATTATTATCCAATGCAATCGCTGAATGGTTTGTTACTAAAAAATCAGATACGGATGCCCCTATAAGAAATAAGCAATCAAAAGAATAGACCGCAGAGTGGAATTGAAGCGATGTACAAAGATTAACCTAAAAATTTGGCTCTTTCTTGACATTATCGCAGAATAATCGTAAATATCAAAAAGAAATTTACAGAAAATATAGTTCTTTTTCAAATCCTTTTTTTTTTTTTTTTTTTTGGTATGTTTTGGGAGGGGGTCCTAATTCAGAGTTTCTTGAGTTTTTTTGTTATAGTGATTCTTTGTGGAGGCTTTTTTCAGTTCTTTAGTTGTTATTTCAGTCATCTATTGTTTGTACTATTTGCGTACGCCTTGAATGCTAAAAAATGGCGAATTTTCACGGGCAAACCATATAGAAAAGGGAGGCATATGAAAACTGGCATCAAAGAAGAAAAGACGGATGGTGGCTTAGATAAATAGATACCCCTGCCAGGCACATTGAGGACGGAAAGTGCGGTAGGACAGCCGCGTGTAGTTCGGCGCGAGCAGAACCATAAGCAGCACCAACCCCGCACCGGTTTTTCAGTGGTTGGCATAGCGCGTTTGAATATGATGGTTTATAGCCTGTACTATCCGGTTGCCAAAGGGAAAAAGTATTACCGATTGTATTATCGATATGTTTATTCTAAAAATATCATAAACGATGCCCTGTGGGTGGTTTCAAAAATAATGAGGCTCACAAACTGAAATTTTGTCAATTTTCAAAAGTAGGTCTGAATCAGTTTTCCTTTGATATATTTTAGTTCGTATATTCATCATTGGAAGTTTTCATAAATCAAAGAGGGCAATAAATGTCAGTAAAAACTGAAAAAACGTTGTATGACTTATTTATCTCTGTGGTTTTCACATAATTTTAATAAAAAGACAAGAGTATAAGCACTGCATAAAATATTAAAACCACCAACAATTCAAGAACATGAATTTTTTCTTGTCGAGAGTATGATGAAAGGAACAATAGTCATGTAGTAAATTTTAGACAGAATTTGTAATCTAGTACAAGTTAATACGCGAAATTTTTTTTGATTTTATTGGGGGTAGATGGTTTACCGCTTATTTTTGGTGAAGAGGGTCATAAAGTTTTTTGTAAGTAATTTAAAAAATGTAATAAACTTGTTTTTGATGGGTGTACAGGCTCGGCGGAGGGCCGCGCTTGGAGTAGTCGCTGGATCTGACGCCGATGAAAGTTAGAGGTTAATTTTGAATACGTATGACTTTGCCGGACACTACCTGAATATCCCTGTTGAGCCATAGAAGCAATTTAGCCAGAGGGAGAGCAGAGAATGGGTGGCTTAGGTTGGGTGGTTTAGGTTAATAAGGGTTGCGCTGCAGTCGGAGGAAGATGATTTCTGAACGAAAACCACTTACCGCTCTGCTTACTATCCCTTGGCCTCGACTCGACGGGGATCAGTGGAAATTACGGGTGGAACAGAGACGTGGGAGACGAAAATGGGCACTGAAATCTGGTTCCGGGTGGAAATGGCGGATGGTGTGATGGACGTAGAAAACTGGTGATCTACGCTTCGGCACTCTTTGCCATCTGAGATAAATTAAGTGACAGGTGACGTACGTAACAGTAGTGCACCAACACAAGGCAACGGGTATCGTGTCTTGTCGTCGAAGGAGATAAGACGACTCACATCGAGGAGCCGGTTATGCGATGGGCGCTTAATGGAAATTTAAGTCGTACTGATAGTGGGGCTACAAAAGATACCGGGACTCAATGTTTGCAGCGGGTTTAACCTATGGTAAGCCGTTGCAAATTGTGCATAGCCTACACACCTATGCCTGAACGGGTAGATCAAGGTCAGCAGTTATGGGATTTTTCCGTATGAAAATGGAAGCTACTTTTCCACGTTATAAGTAACGCCTTTCAAAAGAAGGACACAAAATTTTGGTATTCAAATATCAGTTCCTGAAAGACAAATGGACACTTTTTAAATTCCTCATCCCCGTTTGCCCCTCATTTTGTTGCACTCCTGACAATCAACTAACAACCGTAAATAGAAAAGAAAATATTGTAATATACATTGAAATACCAGGGGAAGCTGTAGTTTTTTAAATAAAATTATGATAGCAAAAAATAAAATCCTGTAATCAATTTGGGTGGTGATTTTTTTTTAATGTTTTTTAAAACATCAAATTTGTAATAATTGTCAAAAATACTTGAAGTTTTTTCAGAAAAAAACTTACGTTTTTTTTCAAAGTAAAGTTGTTTAGGTGAATAATAAACTCAGTTTATATACATTATTAATGTCAGACATACTATAAACAAATTCTATAAACTGCAAATCAATATACAATACAGTGAATTCTAACAATTCCTGTATTTATGCTGCAAGCATAAAAACGTGGTCATTTCAGCCAACTTTTTGTCGCACTCTGACATCGAATTTACTTATGCAGTGGAAAGTGATATAAATAAACTTTTGGGTAATGAATATAAGAATTTAAGATAAAAATATTCATAGCAGATTAAACTTTTTATCAATTGTTTAAGTGCCAAAAAGTGTTTATATTAGAAAATCGATGCAAAAACCAATGCTTCAAATATATCCTAGTAAGTCCCAGGTGTTTTTTTTTTTTTTTTATGTTACAATAAAGTTTGCAATAGTTGAATTAGTCACTTCTCATGAACAACAAGAATATCTATAAACACCTTCAGACACATGTGTCCATCAGTTTCTATTTTTAAAATGCACGCTGATAAAGACACCCCTCGTTTACATACTTGTGTCTGCAGCTCCTGACACATTTTACATACAGCAAATTACATGTGGAAATCATATGAGTTATTGAGATAGAATCCTTATTACTATTTACACTAAAACTCACATATTAAGGAAGTTGTCTTCAAGTTCCTCAGACTCAAACGCTTTTAAATTTTTTCAAAGTAAATTGATAAACATTTCTTTGTAATTAAAGCATTAGGAAAAATATAAAATCAAAAATAACTCACACTCTGCCTATATGTAGTTTAGACATTGAATATTTAAGAAATTCCAAACATTATATAAATTAAAAGTTTAATGGATAAAATCTATAACAAGTTGTAATTAATAAAGTGTAGCCATTCCTGACATGGAAAAGATAGCTTCTTGTGGACAAAACTACAATTTTTTTCTGTGATATCTTTTTGGCAAAAAATAAAGCTGTCTAATGCTGCTCTTTTGAAAATGAAGAAATAGAAATATTTAGTAAGAAGTTTAACTTTTCAACCATGGTGGCCGGTCAAAAGTCAAAAATGGTTGCACTCCTGACCATCTGAGGGGTTGCTCCATTAAATTGGACTTTCTAAAAGTATACATTGGATGCCAGCAGTTACTTTTTTTCTTTTATTTAAGCAGAAGAGATATCTGCTGTTAAAAGTTGTAAATCTCTTTTGTAGTTCAACTGATATTGTTTATTCTCAATGACATGGTCATTTTAGCGTTGCACTCCTGACAAGGTACTAACATTTTTTGAAGTCTGAAGATTAAAACCATAATCTTGAAAGCCTAAAAGCCGTTTCATCATTCTTTGAATTAAAGAGTATATAGATTGAAGAT
>CAJDSM010051466.1:2102-16845 GCA_903981925.1 Ostrea lurida | reverse complement strand
ACAACATCCGATATTTTGTCATCTTGTTCCTGATGCCCTGGGCAGCGAATCACGGATCAAACTGATGTACAATGACACTGTTCGTTATCTATCAGTTCTAACGACTTTCTGATAAATAGAGGCCGGCAGGTCTGACCGGTCACAGGGGCACTTCTTCTCTTAGGCTCTAGTGAATCAGCTATGTTCTCGGTTTCGTACTCTTTATTAGATAGAACTGTTTGTATTTCTCTGACTTTTTTCATTCCCGATTTACAGAATCTTTAGTTATTGCATTGAATAATGATAAAAATAATTTATAAAAAATAAAAATATTTTTAAAAGATGTATGTAATGGTATGATTTTTTTCTCTCGATTGGATATTTTCTGGATTTAATTTCTTAACTTTATTGATAAAACTTCTGACTTTAGAGCCATAGCTGCTGATATCGATGAATATACCAATAATCAGACTGTACTCATTGTCACAAGACAGACCAGCATCGTACTGCTTTACCAGCGCTCACTCCCGTTAGGTTGATAAGATTATTTTTTGTTTGTACGTCCCACCCAAGCATATGAAGACGTCACCCGTATTACCAGTGAAAGGGCTGCAAAATTTTAGTCCTATGCTCCTCATTTAAAGGGGGTCATGGACACGTTCTGAGCTTAAAATGTTCATATTTGTTATGTTTCCATTTTTAATGTTTACATGCTCACTTAGGCATTTGTTAATGGTCAGCAAATAATTGAACATTCATTTGTGTGAGTTACAAGTGAGATACATCACTTACAATTCTTCACTTATGTAAAAAGGCTCGAGTCATGTTTTTGTTTACCTACATTGAGATTATTGCTAGTATAACGTTCCGTTTAAAGCAGATTTTTTCATATATACAAGTTCATTGAACTACAATAAACAAGTTTCTATGTGATTATTCACATCTCATTTTTGTTTTTTAACATGGTATTTTCTGTGAAGCAATCTTTATGTAAAACAAAACAAGCTCGAGCCTTGTTTACATAGTGTTAAGAATTGTAAGTGATGTTATCCCCCTTGTAATCTCAACAAATTGAATGTTCAAATTTTTTGCTGACCATTAGAAAACCCTTAGTGAGAATTGTAAACTTAATAAATAGACATCTTAAAATATGAAAATTTTTAGATCAGAACGTGTCCATGCCCCTTTAAGGTCTTTGGAGCAGGGAGAGATCTTTTTCTGTGCCGCACGTGCTTTAACACGGGACGTCGGTTTTTCCAGTCCCATCCGAATGACCGCCCCATTCAGTCGCCTCTTACGACACACACAAAGGGATTGCTGCGGACCTTTTCTAACCGACCTCCCCCATGGGCACTCCCGTTAGGTGCTGGATATGTGACAGGCAGTACTACCAGCTCCTCGTACATACCGTCAGATTGTACTACCAGCTCCTCGTACCGTCACACTTGTACTACCAGCTCTCCGTACATGTACTTCGACTGTACTACCAGCTCCTCGTCATGTACCGTCAGACTGTACTACCAGCTCCTCGTACCGTCACACTTACTACCAGCTTCTCGTACCGTCAGATTGTACTACCAGCTCCTCGTACCGTCAGATTGTACTACCAGCTCCTCGTACCGTCAGATTGTACTACCAGCTTCACACCGTCACACTGTACTACCAGCTCCTCGCAATGTACCGTTCAGACTGTACTACCAGCTCCTCGTACATGTACCGTCAGACTGTAGCTCTGATCCTTTCGAAGTTTTGGCCCCAATCTTTTGCACTACATTGATTCACTTTTTTACAGAGTTTTACTTCATGTTTCGGATTTCCAACATTTCGGTTTGAGCATCACTGAAGAGACATAATTTGTCGAAATCGCCACTGTTGCATAAAAATTGGGTACGCGTATATGATTTATATTGTACTACAGCTCCCTCGTACCGTCACACTGTACTACCAGCTCCTCACACCGTGAGATTGTACTACAAACTCCTCGTACCGTCAGATTGTACTACCAGCTCCATCGTACCGTCAGACTACGAACTCAGCTCTCTCGTCATGTACCGTCAGACTGTACTACCAGCTCCTCGTACATGTACCGTCACACATGTACTACCAGCTCCTCGTACCGTGTCAGATTGTACTACCAGCTCCTCGTACCGTCATATTGTACTACCCAGCTCCTCACACCTATAAGACAGTACTACCAGCTCCTCGTACCGTCACACTGTACTACCAGCTCCTCGTCCGTCAGATTGTACTACCAGCTCCTCGTACCGTCAGATGTACTACCAAGTCCCTCACACCTTAAGACAGTACTACCACTCCTCTTGTACCGTCAGGACTGTTACTACCAGCTCCTCGTACATTGTACCTGTGTACCGTCAGACTGTACTACCAGCTCCTCGTGCCGTCAGATTCTACTACCAGCTCCGCGTACCGTCAGACTGTACTACCAGCTCCTCGTACCGTCAGACTGTACTACCAGCTCCTCGTACCGTCAGATTGTACTACCAGCTCCTCGTACCGTCAGATTGTACTACCGTCTGCCTGTGCTTGAGAATGCTCGGGGACACACACGCACTTCCTTTGACATGCTCAGCGAGATCTGCACGTTCCGGTCGCCATTAATTAACGCATATCGCGTTCACGGCACAGAAAAGTGTTTTTTTTAAAAAAACCCAAACCACACTATTTTCTGTTACGTTCAATTTCCAAAAAAAAAAAAACTCCTGTGGGATAGGACTCGTAAGTACGTCGATGGAGCAGACGACCGCGTGAAATGGCAAATTCGCGCCACGTGACCACAAATTGTCACACTTATACGTCATTTAATTCATGACTGACGTCATATATGTTGCATCTTATCATGCTATGTGGCGCCTTTGACCCTGGTACACAGTTAATAGTTGTAATATGTCCATAGTATTCATCCATGGCAAATGATTCTGCCTTCCCTTTTGTCGGAGGTCCGTGTTGCCCTACACCCGATTTTGTATATATGTTTTTAGGACTATGATTACGTTTAACACATTGTTTACTTCGCCAATTTACATACATTTGTATATATGTTCAGTTATTTTGATCGAACCTAATTAACGTCTGTTCTATTCTACAAACTAATCTCGTTTCACGAATATTGCCAAAGAGTAAAACAAACTAAAGTATTTGTCAAAAAATGGTCGTCAACTGCCAACATGTGCAAGTTGCGACTATAGCTATTTCCGGAAATTTGGACAGTTTATTTTATGTATCTAAACGTATAAATTAAAACGATATATAGCTTTTTTCTTTTTTTCAAAAACGTATTAAATCTGATATGATAATTTATTAAGCGCACCCTATGGACATATTACAACTATTAACTGGTGTACCGGGGTCAAAGGCGCCACATTGCGCGATAGAGAGGACCTACAGAGATGCCCATTTGTCAACAGTTGATCGGGGCGCAGGATCGTGCTGAGAATAAAGTAATATTTCCTGAATGTACAAAAAAGATAATAAAAGCTACAAAATGAGCAAACGTAATCTGCACCATCTTCATTTTAAAATTATTTAGAAAGGGCTTTCTTCTGCAGACTGTATGGTTTTTTGGGGGTTTTTTTTTTTAGATGAAATATTAAAAATCAAAAGGCATCTTCGTTGCAACTCGACTAAAAATCTGTAAAATTTTCTCAGTCATATTGCTTCTATATATTTATGATTGAGTTATAATTCCACAGTTTATTGTGACTTGGGTCCTTGCTTTTTCGATTCTCAATCCTGGTGGCTCGTCACCACCGTGGATATTTCATGTAACGAGGTGTAGGTAGTGACTTCATCTTCGCCAACTAACCGATATTAGTCTGAGGTAAAATCACAGGTCTTTGGGATTGGCCCAAACTGTCCATTCGTGAGGTGAAGAATGGGGCATGTTTCAAATCTTTGTTGGAGTGTGGGGATGTTTTATTTAACTGTCATGGTGTACAGCAAATCAATTCTCGATAACAGCCCGTCTCAGACCCAACCATGGACTGTTCCTTAACAGTCCTTAACAGTCCATGGTTGGGGTCTGAGACGGGCTGTTATCGAGAATTGATTTGCTGTACACCCTGTGTTATCATGACACTAAGTGTCCGACATTAGAGGTGAAGGTCACATGATATTCAAACATGGCCGTAAAAATGACCTAGCTTTCATTGCCACGACCAGCATGCATCTCGGTCAACTTTACCTAAATCAGGCGATGTCTCAACATAAGCATGCTAGCTGATAATTCTGCAATGAAATGTAAAATAAGGGACACACAAATGAATTCAATTTATCTCGATCAGCCCAACAGCTTGTCATTATATGGACAGTAAATCATACTAGATTTTGATCGATCTGAACACGAGTAAGGTTTCAATGTCGAGGAGTAACATCAATTCAAATCAGCCCTACCCTGCACCTTAGTAAATAGATCCTATATCATAAAAAAAACAAATTGTCCTGCCTCTTAATGAACCCATTCATCCCGGACCCTTGTTCTTCATTTGACGTTTTTTCAACTTCCGGCTATGGTTAGACGCTATATTTCTTTTTTAATTTGATATCCCCCATGCTGTGATTTTCTTGGTCCATGTATTCTTAATCAGCTTCTGCACATTTCAATGGTGTCTAAGTGTGTGTATTCACGGGCACATCGCAAGACAAGATTTTTGTGTGTCACGAAAAATCAAAGCACTTTCTTTGTTGAAATGTATCTCCTGTTTCAGTTACAACACTATAGGTATGGTATGTAGGTAAAACATTTTACTTTATGAAAATATTTTTGTTGAAATCTTAGTTTTACTTAAAATGTATAAATCAGTAAAACTCAAATACCAAAACAAGAAAAAAAAAATCAAATAAAAAAAAATCTAGTCTTTTCATTTTATAAGATTTAATAGATTTCTTTAATACGATATTTAGAATCGGCAGTAAAACATTCGATGGGGTCGGGAAACTAACAAAAAGCACTTTTATTTCATTTTGTACTAATTAAATCAATATTTAGCCTCGCGACTCATTTTTTTTTTCTTTTTTATTTATTTATTTATTTATTTTTTTTTTTTTTTTAGTTATTACATGAATTTTATTTATATGTTATATCGCATCATCTATCCGTCAGAGGTCGCTGTAACATATGCCTTCGGATGATCGAGGGCTGGACAGGTTGGATAATTAGCTTATTACGAAATAAAATTTAACTATGCTAATCATGCTTTTTATGTCCTACGATTATAGAAAATACGAAATACTAATCAAAAGGCGAATAGAATTCATTTTATCACATTCCATTCTAAACTGGGATTTGTTATGCATACCGCCAAAGATTTGTAGAAACATATATTTTATTTATACCTAATTATGTATATGATTTTATTATATTCTCTAAGGTCTGTAAAAATGATAGTGCCGACATTTTTTTTTTCTTCAAGTTTCTGATTCCTGAATTTTATAATTCATCATAATGGCAAGATTGTACACTTATTAATCTTCGTTTTCATCATCATGCACTATATCACGAAGTATCTATATTTTATTTGTCATGTGTCTAGTTTGTGGGAATGTTTCGACATGAGGAAATAAATTCTTTATGAAATAATTTCTCACTATGTAAGTTACAAAAGAAATGATTTTTTAATTCTATATGTAAAGTGCTAAATTCATTATTCAAACTATTTAATTACAAAAGAAATATATGTATTAATTTTAGTTACAAAAGATAAATTCTTTATTTCAAGAACAAAAGAAATAGAATCTTGGTTTTAGTTACAAAAGAAATAAATTATTTTAATTGCACAGGAAATAGCTTCGTTATCGAGGTCTCCGGATTTATCAGGGGTGGTATTTTTATACGTCTGTCCCAAAGTGGTAATACCTGGGGGTAAATATATGTTCACACCTGACGAGATCGATGTCATTTTTATAGAAACACATTCCTTAGCACTGGTGATATGATATGCCAACAAACTAACATAAGAGGGGGAAATACCAGTGGAATCTTTAGCATTTATATAAGTTGTTCAGAAAGATTGCTTTGTATCCATTTACATCAGCTGATCACCGTTTGAGTTGATAGTCATGAAATGATTCGAATGAATTGCGTATTAAATTGTTGGTTATAATCCTCTCTCTCTCTCTCTCTCTCTCTCTCTCTCTCTCTCTCTCTCTCTCTCTGAATCTCAGTAGAAGACAATTAAGAATTGAAAATCGATTTCCTTACGTGGCATTCAGAAACTACATGAACCAGTGCTGCCGGGGAAAACAGGACAAGCGATGACTTTGTTTAAAAAGCTGTGTTTGGGCGTTCATATTTTTTTTTATTTTGTCACTGATTCAAAGTGCATTAATATCCAGAAATAATGATAACTCTCTTTATAAACCTTTTCACACTAGGGTTGGATATTCAGTTTAATGTGAATAACTACTATTTTTGACATATCTGCATGTTTTAAATTTTCAATCAGATTTGCATTGAAATTATAAGGTAAGAGTAGTTTGCGTGCGATAGGTTTGATGGATGGTTAGCAGGAGATTGATGGAGGCCAGATAATGAATTACTGTGAGCCCCTCCCTGGACTGGGCTCCATTCTCTTTCCTCATCAACCGATATACATACAAATCGACTGTGGTTTTCACAGGCCGACCACAAAGCAAGGATTTAGTGCTTCGACTGACGATGGAAGTACGGGATTTGAATTCGCCGATAAACAACAAAACAATATATTGTAAACAAAACAACAAACAACCGAAACCCCGTAAATAAATACATACACGCGATACTTATCAAAAAATTAGGAACACCTTATTTCTTCTCACTATTTGATTTTAATAGATAAATTAGATGAATAGATAAATAAAGGATATTCAATGTTTTGCAGTTGGATATGGAATTTATTTCACGAGTGAGACAGGAATTATTTTTTTTTTTTATTTTTACTTGTGAAAATAGTTGTATTCAATGGATAAGATACAGTATTTCAGTGTTGAAATTGTAATAGATAGATATATTGATGAATAAATCTATAATATAACCGAAAAGGCAGTGTAAAGCAAACTAATCAACATTTATTTCCGTACATTCTGGATTTTCGTTTTATTTTGCACTTTTACTGTAGAATATTTATTCGAATGAACATTTTTAAAAATTAGCTTCAAATTAATTTAGAATTCACTGAACCTAATATACCGAATATCTACATCGTTAATTCTCTCTGTGTAGAACATTAGCATTGTAACTATATCTCCCATTGCTCTTAATTAAATAAAATATAACGCCCCTAAATTATAAACATGCCAACTTTTTTTTTAAATTAGGAAAAATAGTATTTTACAAGAATTAGAGAGTGATGCATATGAATATATTTGTCTAATATTCAGTTTTATATTCACTTTCCCTGGTCGTAAATATGTTTCCAACAATTCTAATTACGAGCTTCCTGTGATAACGTATTCTCGCTTAGGGTCAAAACAACATTTAAATCTGACATTAAGTTTGCATGATAATGAAACAAATTGAAAACTCTAGATCAAAACAAGGGACTGTAATCAATGAATACTCTCTGTTACATCACATACCGGGGACAATTAAGTTTTATTTAGCGCCCTGTGTAGGACGAGTCTGTCAGTCATTTTGCATAAAAACATTCATTCAATGAAGTTTCCAAATTGATTTTGAAGAATGTAATTCATGGAATCAATGGCGCTGCTTTGTTTTGTGGGTCCATCTGTATCTTCATGTCACCAAATGTGCAACAAAGTGGGTTTTTATTTTGCATGGCGATAGATTTAGCAGTGAGAAATGTCCTGTCTGCTGTTTACTGTGTTTTGAAGCAACTTTCACAGAACCCAAAAGGTTTCAATGTCCTCGAAACATCAAAGGGTGTCAGATTTATGATCTTTAGATTTGTAACTGATTCCGAGTTGAATTCATAATATCTCCGGTTATATTAAGAAGAAGAAGGGACGAAAGTTATATAGGAACTATCTGTGCGTCAACATCAACACATGCTCATGTCCGTTAAAGTACGCATGACGATAATGACGTCATAACTCTTTTAAAAATTATAGTTCTTTCTGGATGGTTCATTCGTCGATGTACTTGGGGGTGTGACCGGTCAACAAGGCATACTAACTCCTCCAATGCACAATATACCAACCCGAATGTTTTTCAGAAATCCGTGTTCGTTCTGTTCTCGATTTTTTTTTCATAGAATTTGTTATATAAGCAGTATGACGTCATAATGTAGAAGACTTACATCATAATTATCATTTTGCAAAAGGAATCAGAAATTAAATCCAACACATTAATAATGATTTGTTTTGCATTTGTAAAACAGTAATGAAGGCAAAGCATCTTATCATTCTTGATTTGTAAATTCAACGTATCATTTCTAATAAGGAAATTATTCAACAAAAGAGGTGATCATATCGATTCATTAGAGTTTTAGCATATTGTGACTTTTTCAAATTATCTGCATTCCATTGTGACAATGTGCGTCAGAAAAACTGTTTCTCGTTGTTTACAATGCAAACAAAGTCAGTACTAAAGCAAAGTTATTTACAATTCTGATGCCACACTTGATCAAAGTTTAGATAACAATTACTTCCCTGGAGTTAATACAAACTCTCTCTCTCTGTCTCTCTCTGTCTCTCTCTCTCTCTCTCTCTCTCTCTCTCTCTCTCTCTCCTAGGCACCTGGTTCCAACTCAGGTATATCCAACTTTTCATTTGTATTCCGTTGAGGACTCATGAGGTTGCTAACTTTTTGCTATCGTAAACTTTTCATGCTAGACAGATTGATACAGCGACTCTGATTGGTTAAACATTTTGGCAACATTACCTGAACAATCGAACCATGACGTCATGATTTTATTCTTTGTTTTGTTTGGAACCGCACATCACAAAATAGCGATACAAACGGTCATCTCCATTATAGTTTAGCTTATGGCTACACATTTTCAAAAATCAATGAAGGAAATTTACCAATGATGAATAACACTAAATTGTTGGGAAAAAATCTAGATATTAAACTCATAATTTTGACAGTACACCCATATGTGGACCACATATCCCTATAATGTTTGCAGGTTCGAAATCCATTGCTAAAAATACTTTCCACTCTCTTATTTTTGGCTTTTTATAACGATATATAGCTTCCACGTTTCACTAAAGATGGAATACTTCCGAAAATCATCCAGTACCCTCCCCCCTCTTTTTTGAGGGAGGGGGAGAAATAACTCTCCGGGATACCCCCCCCCCAACTACGCAAGACACTCCTCAATATCATCCGGGATAACTCAATAAACTATCCAAGATACCCTCTAAATTTGGGATATTCCCTTAACTTTGGGAGGCATCTTCCGAGACTGGGGTATCCCATGACTATCCAGTATTCTTCAAACAATTATTTGGGATATTCCCAAGGCTTCCTGGTATACCTCTAGTCACTCTGCTATTTGAGATATTCTCTAACTATTCGGGATACTTTAAAAGTATCTAGAATACCTTCACAACTATCCGGGAGATTTTAATAACTACCAAAGTGCCCCACAAATATCCGTAATGTCACCGCTACTATATAGGACATCAAAAATAGTCAGGGATATATTAACACAACTATTCTGGATACTTCCTGATACAATGTCACTCTCTGTCATAGCCGATAACTATCTGGGATACCTACGCAATGACTGGGATACCCCAATAACTATCAGTGTTGTATCTAGAATTATCCAGGCATCTCCATATTTATAACTACCCTGCATATTTCCGGAAATATCTTCCAGTAAATATATCTAGTAAAACTCCATTACTTATTACTATCCGGAATATTTTATATAACTATTGGGGATAACGTTTTAACATATTTTCTCTGTTGTTGTGCATTGTTTTCTAAATATGAAAAACTTGTAAAACATTTCTACAAATGTAGTCAAACGTATGGTTATTCATTGCTGTTGAAATACCAATATGACTGGGTGGAGGCAGGTTTACTTAGATCATGTGACCTACGTCAGTAGATGATGTGACCTACGTCATTCGGAAGTGCTCTGGAATTGTGGGAATGTTTCTAGAGTGTCATGAAGATCAGGTTCTACCATACAATAAAAGCTGGCTGACAAATCAATGTTTTAGTGAATTTCTAGTAATGTAAATAAGAATATTTAGAAAAGAAATAAATATTTTTTATTGATTAGAATAACACAGACTACAACAACAATGACATCAAACAGACGTCTAGGCCAGCTAGATGTGTAATGAACTCTTCTGGGGCTTTGGCACGTAAACTAAAAAAAATCTTATCACAGATCACGTGTTTGATCAACCACTTCATGTCAAAGGTCCTAATGGCACTGACGCCACCATCTTGATTTCAACGATCCACTCGACGCTCTCCGACGTTTCGTCCACCGTCACCTTCCATCGAGCTCGGTCCCCGAACCTTAAAGAGAGATATAACGCGCTGTTTGCAACAGCATAGTTCTTATATATCCTTTAAGCAAACACCAAGTAAATCTGGGCATTTATTAAACAGGATGTGCAATGCACAATAGAATTGCACAACATGCACAATATACGTGAAAGTGACAAGCGACGAAAAAAGCAGTAGCACATGTCCCCGTCTGATTGACACTAACAACACTCTCCGAAAAGGGACTTCAATGTCGTGTTGTTGGGATTTCTTGTTCAACCCAGAGCTGGTCGTTTCACTACTGTGCACTTGGAGACGTTGTCGAGAGAACGTTAGGTGCAGACGTGGTGTGAGAGTCCTGTAGACGCTCTCCCCCCACCGTCGGCTTTATCCCAGAATTGTTTGTTGATTTTTCTGGAGTTAAAGAAGTGGGTGATGGTTTGGCATTAGCAATTTTCTTAATCAATTTCAGTTTGGAAATGATATGCTGGTCCATTTGATTTAGGTTATTCACAGTGTCAGGTATGATGTGATCAAAGTGTGCTTCCGGTTTTCCTGTAACAGGACTGGAAGTACCGGAGGACTCAGGTTCCGTAAACACGGAGGATATGATTTTCTGTAAATTTTTAGCGAACTCCTTCGTCAGTCTGGTCGTTAATGTGGTGATTTTATCAAAGAGCTTTGAGCCTTGTTTGGGGGGAGTAGTAGGACTTAAAGCAGAGGTGCTGTCAGTAGAATCAGTCTGTGTCTCCTTTGATGAAGACGGTTCCATCGAAGCCGATTCTTCCGATTGGTCCCTGATAGCCTTTTCCACCGCTTTAGCCACGTCATCCATTAAAGATGGCGATTTCGCTTGTGTTGTAGAACCTTGAGGTGTAGGTTTTACACTATCTGTTGGAGAAACGCTATGAACTGTTGAAACAATCTCTGGTTTGTCCTTTGTCTGATGTTCAAGTGTGGTCACTTCAGCACCATTGTCTGCCGGTTTGGATACTGAACCTCCAACGGACAT
This sequence comes from Ostrea lurida, assembly GCA_903981925.1. Lineage (NCBI taxonomy): Eukaryota > Metazoa > Mollusca > Bivalvia > Ostreida > Ostreidae > Ostrea > Ostrea lurida. The sequence goes on along the minus strand of CAJDSM010051466.1, from coordinate 5,446 downwards.
CTCGTCCTGCTTCTTTTGCAGATCCTTCCCGATTGACTGAACTGACGTGGTGACGCGAACGTTTGAGGAAGATGTTGGTGAGATGCGGAAATCCGTACTTGGGGACGGATTGGTTTCTTTATTCTGTGATGGCTCTAGGTCGGCGTTTTGCTTGTTTTCTCCGGACTCGGATCGCTGTGTTGTAATAGATGAAACATCAATTGTTTTAGTAGACCTTTGTGAGGCGTTGTCCTCTTTTTTATTGTCCGTAAGAAGAAGTTTCAACATACTCACACTTTCGACTGGAGGCGATGTAATAACATTGGTGATGTGCAATGATCCGACTGATTTTGACAAGTCTGTTTGTTGAATAGACAACTGTTTCTTCATTTCTTCGGTTGTGGTGGTATAGGTACTTGAGGCAGATTTCTTTTGTGTGTTACCTCGAGGTTTTTCAGATTTTGTAGCATTTTTGCCCATTATTGAACTAATTAATGGAGACAAGGACGCCTTAAATTTCTTGACATAATTCCTGTGAATTCCTGTCAAATCATTTACGACGTGTTCATTCGTTTGTTTGTCATTTTTCTTGTCTTTAGAACTTTGGACCACAGAAGTGGTTGGCTGAACGAACACAGATTGGGTAGGAGAGACCCCTTCCCCTGTCTTCTGTAGCGTGATCCCTCCCTCTGTAGAAGACATCCTCGGCTCCTCCATTTTCCTTTCCGTTGTTGTTTCCTTGGAAACTGCACTGAAATTGTCATCGCTTACTATAAGACTCTCACCCAAAAGAGTGGTAATTTCATCACTATTGACTTCAGTGGTCACCGGGATCGCGATTGTTGTTGGTGTGGTTGTCCTTATCTCAGTTGTTGTTGTTGCTTTTGGAGTCGTTGATTTGACTGTGGTGGTTGTCGTGGTGATAGTTGTGGTGGTTGTGGGTGTAGGTGTGGTTGTTGAAGTGGTGGTGGTGGTAGACATGGTGGTGCTTGGTTTTACAGTCTTTGTGTCCTGTGTGCGAGATATTTTTTCTTTATCATTCTCACTGGTGCCACGATTCCCAACATGATTGGAATATTTTTCTCCAAATCTAGGAACCGCTAAACTTCTAAACAGAGAAAGGATTAAATTGTTTTTAGACCTCCTCGGTTTCTTCTTCTCCTTTTTAGCATCTCCTGCTAGAGGGTCAATAAGTTTCTGACAATGTTCCCCTTCGTAATTAGTTGGGCATTTGCAGAAACCGGTGTTACTGCAACGGGAATACTGCATACAAGTCCCTCCATTCTTACAAATGTTACTAAATATATCACAGTATCCTTTGCATTCTAAATCACTCGCCGAGCACAGTACTAAGAACACTCCAAGAATAAGAAGATATATCACTCTTACGCCCATAGCACATTGAACGCCATCTCGTGGCGGCATCGTAATCTGCAATAAAAAAAATATATAGTAAGATTGATAAGTAGATCCTTTCCGAGGCGCATTTCAGTGTTAGAGTTGTGGATTGTGTTTTAGTATTTTATACACTTTTTCTGTATACAACAACACAATGTTAACTTCGCCTTTTTGTATGGATGAGATCATCTGTTACGAAGATTGAAGTTGTCATTTTAAAGGAATGTCTAGCGAGGGACGACATGTGGGATTAATGAGAGTATACCTATCCTTATAGAGACAAATCAACTCATTCAACTGTACAGTTAGTCGCGGCCTCATTTAAACGGATCCTTACAACGATTTTAATTAATATGTTAACAAACAGTCGCTAATTATTCAAAATTCAATTGTTATTTATTTTCGGTGTCCGATTAATTTTTAAAAGTCACATGCCATTCACTTACGACAAAAAGACCATTTTTGATTTGAGGAAGAATTGTATACATATTTTGGGATTCTCTTCCCGGGGATAATTCAATACTGACACTGGCCAATGAATGGAATTGTGGTCAGGGTGCGCATATTTTGATGACGTTGCTGTGGGATTAAGTGACGTTATTAAAAATCCTTTAAAAGTAATTGATTATTTCCAATCCTTATAGTACATACATAAATCATGGCGGGTTTATCTGATGTAATTCCAGTAAGGCTAAAATTTTAGAAAATATGTCACACATATGTATGGTGGTCGACGATTACGAATATTTTTCTACCTCAAGATACATAAAAAGAAATGAATATCCACAAGAACTGCAGATAAGCCAGACTGAAAAGGTATGAAGATGACCTGACTTGACGTCACAGTAGAAATTGACAACCATATTGTGCATCATTGACGTAACATGTAAACATTGACCAATGCAGACAAACAGTGACGTCATGAAGATTCCGCGTATAAATAGCTGTACGGACGGCGCCCCCGGCCAGAAACTGACACCGTCGTGTATTTATATCCCAGTATATTTTAATTTTCCAGACGATAATGCCCATCAGTGAGAATCGTTTTATGACAAGCGTTTCATATTTTATCGTCGGAGTGATCGCGCCGACACGTAGAAGCGATTCCGTTGTACATATAGCTTATACAAAACACATAATTCATAATTAAACTTTTATTTTAATGCCGACAATCATTATTTCTCGCAGCGCTCTAAAGATAGAACTTAAATAAAACGAGATATGATGTTCACAGTACGTAATTTCTAAGCAAAGGTAATTAGACTGCATGGGCCATTTATGTATTGTAAACGAATGCATATATATTCCGGAATTCGTCATACAATCAGTGCCCATTAATACATTAATTAATTCAACCACCGCACAACCAGGAAATAATTCTAATCATGCTCCTGTCTAATAAAATCTTTGACAGATAAATAAATAAACAAATCAATAAATAATGAAACAAATAGATTTTTGAAATGGATAACAGTTCGTTATCTATCATAAGTGATCTAACTATGNATGAAACAAATAGATTTTTGAAATGGATAACTGTTCGTTATCTATCATGTGATCTAACTATTGATACATAACGAATTAGATAGATAAAATAACTTGAAGTCATCACAAAGAAGTGTTTTCATTGTTTGACATCCTGACGACAAAAAACACCATGCTTATTCCCGGATAAAATCTGGGTGATATTGAAGCACCTACAGTCTAGGAGGAAAGCCCCATGACCCCTATCTGCATGGAAGAATGTCTGATCGCGTCAGGCCCTGTCGGAGTGTGTCGCTTAATACGGCGTAACAAAGCTACAGAACAGTCTAAAATTCGCCATTTCAATAAATAATAAAAACAAATATGGGCGTTCCTGAACTCTACTGCCTAATTTTCCATAAATTAGCATACAAATTAAATTAGATAGCATATTCCACGAGCCAAGTGGCTGAAGTAGAAGTACTAATGACTATAATTAGCTA
>CAJDSM010051465.1:2439-14358 GCA_903981925.1 Ostrea lurida | reverse complement strand
TTGAAGAAAAACATGAAAAAAAGCAAATCGTCTTTATATCATAGCAGGCTGGAAAAGGTCATTGAAATATCTGTAATTGAGAAGCAGATATGTTAACAAAAAATATTCAAACCAAAAATTGAAATGACGGCATTGTGCGTTGAGAGCTTAGTGTGCCTTGAAGAAAAACGGAGGTATGGAGACTATGCAACTGGCAGAGCGTGTAACAGAAGACGCCGCAGGGCGATAGATTTCTATGTGTGTCCTAGCTGATCAAGTAGATCGAGTAAAGGGGCTGTGTAGTGATACACCGTGGCTCCGGGTCGGTAAGATAATCTGCCGAGTTTACGGATCTCAATCGTTCACCACTCGGATATATGAGATCGGTGAAAATGTAAAGAATAGTAGGAAAGTATCGATGTGGATAGCAGAGAGGGAGTCATCTAGTTAGGGTACTTAGCTCCATGGCATAAGAAAAGAATTAGGGTCAATACTGTGATCACCGGCATGGTGGTAATAGCTAGCACTGACTTTGACATATCTGTTATCGCGACTTACAAGACTATAAGGGGTTTAGATGTAACGGCTTGTAAGGAGCTTATAAGTCTTTGAAGAAGCAAGGACGGGACATTGAGCTTATCAGGAGGCAAGACGTTACTTAGTAGGACCACCGCTCAGGGCTCATGATCATGTCCCACTGTTAAGCTAGTTATTATTAAGGGGGCTGAGTATGAGTTTCTTTGACACCCAGGAGTGGCTCCGGGGGTTCGGGAACGTGAAGTATATATACGAGTCTTCTATATGCATCACGCATAGCGAATAAAGATGTACTTAAAAAGGAAGAGTATAGTGACAAATGACAGTATTGGATAACATAGAGGGGCAGCTAATTGTGGGTACTCCATGACCATCAGAGACATGATGTTAGGAGAGTCTACTGAACGCGCGGAAGTGTGGGAGATATGACCAGGGGATGCCTCGAATGCCGTCGATACTGGTGCTAATTGTTTGAAGGCATTTTTGAGTCGCATAAGCGTTGATCAAGATGCTAGTTAGTTAAGAGAGAGGAGGTGTGTAGATTAATAAGGAAGCCTATGGGTATGAGAGCTTTATTTCTTATTGAAAGAAAGAGTACGGAGAGACATAGTATGAGCCAAGTGACGCAAGGTTCAGAGCACGCCAGGGCGTATAGGACAAGATGATGTCCGCTGTTTCCAGTTTGGCTGTAGTGGTACACCCGGTGCTCCCGGGGTCGGGCCGATATGGTCGAGTCGTCGGGAAGGTGCCACGTCGATATCGTAAAGAGTGGAAGATGAGAGTAAAAATAGGGATCAATTGGCGAGTCACTTAACGATATAGAGGATGATACCTAGTAGAATGAGGGTAGCACTCCACATTGCTCATGATGATGGGATAAACAAATTAGAGGGTTTGTATAGATAGTAATAGCAGACAGAGTGATGATATAGGCAGCCACAACGAGAGATGATATCGTGACATTTGTTATAGACGGCGAAATCAGGAGTATACAGATACGCAAGTGAAGAAGGGATGAGAATAGGCAGGCACTTGTAGGGAGAGAGCATTTATGTTTATAATTTGATAAGAGATCCAGATGAAGGGTGATAGGACGATATATAGGCAAAGGGCAGCACGGAGCCACAAGAGGGTCTAATATCATTAGTACGGCTTTCAGTTTGGCTATTGTAGGATGGATAATCTCAAGAAAGGGGAACCGTGGCTCAGCGCAGTCGGACGATCTGATCGAGATACTAGACATAGACGTCCACTACTAGTACTGTGAAATGAAGGTAGGGTAGAGAGGTATTCAAGCGAGTTGGCGATGGTAGTGATAGGGTGAGTGCTGAGTGTTTACTGAGATCGCGATTAAAATAAGTGCATCGCGTCATTATTGATAATGTTTATGATGATAACGTAAGATTATCTTACGGACGGGAGTACAGGGCTGTGAGAGATGAGGGAGCGAACGCAAAATCTATGATGCGGAGGGAAGTGGGCGTAGAATTACAAAGCTGGATACGAGGTGTATGAGTACAATGTAGAGATATAGACGTGTTCAGGTTAACGAAAGAAAAGTCATGTGAGACAAGGTGCGATTTAGTGAGACTGAGCCGCTCAAAGCCTATTAAAACGTGTCACATAAGTAGATGGTACATTGATAAGTAATTTTCAGGTCCTAATGAGTCATAAACGAAGGAAAGTGATATGAATGTGATCGAGTAATCGTAAGGAAGGCATTCCCACAATACATCATTAATTCCGTACTAGGATATATGAGTCCAGTGCCAAAATGTAAGTCGAGAATGCAGTGGTGAACATACATGTAAGTTGCTGGGGAAATTTGTATTTGTACGACATAGGTGATGGGTAGTTTGGTAGTAACTAGATATGTATGAAAATATCTAGTAGAGTTCCGGCATCATACAAGGAAATATATATGATATCCAGGATGAGATCTGAAAAAGTGTATTACACGAGATATAAGGAATGCTCATACAAGATACATGAGCACGCTAGTGAAAATGTCTTGCTGAGAGAAATACACTGGTGAACAAAAATTTTTGTATATTGGCACTATATTAATTGAAAAAATTAAGTCTCAGCAAACAGGAAGTAGATTCCGAGGATCTGAAAATGCATCCCCAATACCATCACTATATAAGTCTTCATGCAATATCAGTACGAACGTTAAGTGAATAGGTAAGAGGTAGATTATAGGTTAGAAGATCGTGGATGGAACGGAAAGCTGTCAGATAAGGACATATAAAGGATGTCTTATAGAGCAAAAAAAGGTCGAATGTGGGAATGCATCTGAATAAAGGTATTACAAATGACAACAATAAGATATATCAAGCTCATGCAAAACGAATTAGGACCTGTGATAAATTAGTTGCTGAGAATTATTTATGAAAAATATGTTGTAATAAGAAGCACTATATTTTAAAAATTCATAGTTTCGGCACAGGAGTAAGACGTTATTATGATTGATGAATCTGAAAATGCTTCCCACGATATAAGTTCATAGACATATTATGTAAATAAAGGCTATCACTGCAGAAATAGTAATAACATACTTGGAGTAGTATAGAGTAGATTGGTACGATGGGAAGAGTAAGGGTGGTGAGATAAATGTAGGTATAGTATGGAGGCACTATAGATTGAAAAAGTCCAAGTTCTCGGACAAATGCACAGAGACAAGATGAGAATGGTGAGGAGATAGACTAAGCTGAGAGAATAAGAGTAGACATGACACGATGAAATATGAATCATAACCTACTAATGTAAAGTAAAAAAAGATCTGATTAGCAAATCAGACCAGCCCGTGATACATGTTGCAGAGAATTATGTGACGAAAAAAGGTGGGACGAAATGACGGACAGGGATAAAACAGTATACCCCTATTTCTCGGAGCTGGGGTAATAAATAATGGTTTTTTTTTTTTACGCAGATCAATATTGCTGTAGCAACAAAAAAGGAATTATTTTCAGCTCAAACGCATTGTGACGCCTCATAAATCAGGTGAACGTTATATACGCGGACTTGAGGCAACATTGCTTTATATTATTTTGTTTATCAGTATTGTAATGCAACTGCATCATTGGTTTAGTTTGATCATCACGTTCAAATGTATAGAAAATTGCGGATTGACCGGGGTCTTTTAATTTAAGACATAAAAAAGAACTCGAATTGACCTGTACTGTTCTAATTAAGATTCGGGAATGTTGGTAACGTGCAAACAATAAGTTGCGATTAGCGACGATTGCCATCCAACCAATCAACCCTTCCTTTCCAGAATAACGTCACCAATCTGTGACGTACGTCACAACAAAGGATGGTGAAATGTGAAGATTCTCTATTACTTCATCAGTTTAAGAACCCAGCTGAAAAAACAGCTTATCTTATTTTTTAATCCAGCATGTTAAAACAAGGAGCAAAACTTCAAAAAAAACATTTATATATATATAATATATAGTAATATATATAAAACTATATATATAATATGCATAGGTGATAGTCAACGGGTAGGTGACATAAGTATAGGGGATTAAGAATTAGAGTAAGTAGTATCATTATACGGATTAATGAAGATATAAGTATAAATATAAATGATAGTAAGAATCAAGACAATGGTCTATAAGAAATATAGAAAAGATACGAAAGAGATGCATACAGAGTGTATAGATAGATGAGTCGCTGCTAGAAGTGTGAATATGGATACAAGCGGTTTACACGAAAGATGTGATAGACGCCTTTACAATGTGGATCTAGAGTCCTATAGATATAAGAAGACTTCAACTAGAAAAGCATTCGACTTGCAACTAAATAGGTTGTGGAGGCATAACGGTCGAATATGCCTTACTGTGAAGTCGAAATAATCTATGAATGACTCAGTGAAAGTGGGCAATATTGTGTGTGATACATTCTATTATGAATGTGCTAAGATCAAATCGAGCAGCATAGATAGTCAGTCTGCGTGTCTACAAGTGAAATTATATCATGCATCCAATAATAACAAGTTTATCGGACGATCAGACCAATTCAAAAATTTCACGCTTTTGGCGCAAAAACCGCGCAATATTCCCACATGCATTCCCGTCCAAACGAAAAATCTTACACAACTTTTTAAAGTATTGGACAGTGCAAAACACGTTTACAGATAGTAAGCTGATCAAAATATGTTAGTGCATAATAGAATACCAATATTATCTGATAATACTGCATTATATTTCGGGTTAATAGAGTATGGGGGGCTGCGGGCGACATTGTCCGTCACATACAAAACGCGGAAGCAAAGGTAAAACTCTATTTAAACTCTTCGAAATTCATAAAAACGTATAAGAAATACTATAGAGTCTTATATCATTTAAAAACAACCGTAGTACATTGATTATTGAGCATATAATAAAGTAATAGTTTATTTTGCCACTGTAACCCAAGCTGAGTGTAATCTCCCGAACAAACCCGGTTTCATATGTTGTTTTGACCATGTTAACACTCCTACACCTCGCAGTCCACTGCAATAGTAGTGTCACAGTTTTATTATAACACACAAATTAAATCTCCTTCCGACAACGATATCAAATATCATGCTTTATCGTTTACACTTATGAATTTGAATATACTGCTGTTTATAGTAGGTGTAACCGTATAAAGGATAGAGCAATTATGTGAAGTACTGCAACCGAATGCGCGTCATAACTCTATGATATGCATGATTTCCGAGTAAATATTGAATATGGACCGGAGGGGGAGGGTACTTTGAAAAATATTGGGGGGGGGGTCGAATGGGGGTCCGCAGAACTCCGTAGCTGCAGTTAGATTCTAAATTTTATGTCAATTAAATCCCGTATTAACATTTAGCGGGGAAAATGCGGTATCTATTTAACCCTCTGTCTTGTTAAGACAGCCAGAAGTTGGTATGAGTTACATCGACTAACTGAAACTTTGTATGTTCCAGCTGATAAAGCAAGTAACAAACATTGTCTTTTGGTTTGTAAAATCAATATTGATACTGTGTTTTTAAATGAATCTAGGGTTTACTTCAACATCTGGAATCCACTTATACTCCTAGCAATCTTACTCAACATGAAATTCTTCAAAATCACCGTTTTCTGTTTTGAATAGCTTTCATAGTTCCGAAGATCATGATCAATTTTGAATTACCATAACTTTATGGAATCCAAAATGCATAGAACCTTACAACAAAAGGAATACATCGCGGGTTCCAGTAATGCTCTACAAGCCTATCCTTACTACTAATCAAAACTACTAACAGCTGTTAAAGAGTCACTTCCAGAGATACTGTTCCGACTTACATATTCCGAAGTGGGTGTCAATCAGATGTGGATTCTGCAAAAAATTCTAAAGACTATAGAAAACTTCAAGTCACGAGATTTTTCTAAAATTGAACTGCATTCAACATATGATTTCTCCACACTTTTATAGCAACAATCTCTCACGATTAAATTAAAATACTAGGCTTTTTAGATAATTTGTAATTGCTTTTTTGAAACAAAAATGGACCACGAATAAGTACAAGTTCGGTCATTGGGAAACAAATACATATTTAGTCAGAAACCCACTCTAATTGCGCACAAAGTACTCGAAAGGAAGAGTTAAAGAGCATGCTTTGGTTTTCTTAAAGATATATTTATGATTAAAGTCTATGGAAGACCATGTTCCAGAGCGTAATCTGTTGTTATTCTATGGGCACTGATATTGTTCCCCTTAGATTAGCAGACTTACGATTTTTATTAGTCTGCATTGACGTAAAGGACATAAGAAATTTTGTGAGGTCATAAGATACAACTGTTCGGATACAAAACAAAAACTTGCGTTCTTGCAAGCCTTACTTATAGGTATATAGCCGATGTCTTTATCAATTAACAATCATACTTTTCACTATATGTCCCAGTTTGATATATGTCGCTGACGACTTGGAATAAAGGACACCACAGATCTATGACAGGATGTGCTATCAATATGTGGTATATTTTAGCTTAAATTGAACTCTAATGCTAACTGACAAACTACATTAATATGGCATAAACGTGATGACTTTACTTTGCAATTGCATTTATCCTTTTTTTTTGTGTAGTATATGTAATCCAGTTTTCACCTGCTTATGAGTGTGTATGTCTCCTCAGCTTGATTCGATACGCTAAAGGGCAATGTCATGCGTCATGGATGATTTATATTTAAAGCGAGGACTAACTACTAAAGCAATCAAATTGGTGTTGACACAGGGTTTATAACAAATGATTAGAGTTAAAAGTCTCATATTCGCAAATTATACAGGTGCGAGAGATGACCTTGTTGTGCAGATCAATTAATCCAAATCCTATTTGATGAGTTTGTTTCATACCTATTGTTAAGCACAGTCATTTTCATACTAGATTTGTACGACGGGTAACCCTTTTTATACTTTGTTTTGACTACAGTGCAGGGCGGGTGTGACGTCAGCAGAGGATGCTGTACATCCTCCATTGGCAACCTGGTCCTGCCTTCGTTCGTCTGAAGGTCGGTGCCCTACCTCGATTTTGTTATGTGTTTTTTGACTATGATTAGTTTGATACTTTTGTTACTTCGCATTTTATATTTGTAACCCCTTTGTTGATCGATATTTCTAAAAACATCCACCTCTGATCTTCAATAGAAATCTTATATGAATAAAATTATGTACAGTCAATCAGTGTAATTAAAATTTAGGAGGATAAAATAGAGATATTCAAGTGTTTATGTGTTTGTGTGGATAAGATAATGTTAAATCTTCACGATGGCGACAGGTTTTTTGATATTTTCACAGTGCAAAGTACGAAGTGATAAATTATGAAAAATCCTGTCTACTATTGCCGTGCATTCAAATTTCATCTCCAACCGCAGTACTATGTTTTATATTGAATCATTGAAGACAAGTTTATATTATTTACTTATTTTGAGCCGCCCCTGAAACATCAATACAAGGACTCCATACTTGTACATGTGACATTATGAAAATAACATTCTCAATCTATATAGTTATTATAATATAAAAAAATATGACTGTGCTTTATAAGTAGAAAATCTTACTTTGTATTACTTCGTTGGTGAACAGTACTTTCCTTGAAATTGTCAAAAATTTGCTCTTGAACACAAACCGTAAGATTTGGGTCAGACAATAATACCTTTTTCCCTTATAATTTGTAAACGTATTGTGTCTTACTAATCATTATTCGTTTTGGATGTAAAACTCTACTTATTAGAAATTTTTGTATATCAATATTATATGCGCACAATAATATTTCCTATTTATTTCTTTTGCAAAAACGCATTTTTCATGCCAGCCGTTTTGAAAACGTCTCTCCCCCCCCTCCCCCCCCAAATATGAACGATGACCATTGTTTTTTTTCCGTTGACTATGAATAATTAATACATCCATTTTAACTGATATCAATAGTTGGATAAAATCTCTTAATTCAGAAGCGATTAATCTTGTACATATATATGTATTATGTCTACAACCTCTATACATGGTATGGCCTGACCATCATAATGGAAGTTGTAATCCACATTAAGAGGTTTACATGTAACTAATATTGCTAATGCATCTGTAACATTTTGAGCCTAATGAATCCGTCATTTATCAATATTAATAATTTTCTTTTTATCCGTTACGTGTTTAACGGTTTTTGTTCTTCAAATTGAATGTTCACAACAATCTTCGTAAAAGGCATGATGTCTTTATTAACATCATTCACTAAAGGGAAAAAAGTACAAGTTTCCCGTAGAAGCGGCTAAAAAATGAGGAAATTCTGGCCTGAGTTATAATGCTTTTTGAGTGGTTTTCAATACTCAAAGCTCAAGATCAGTGAGTCTAAACTTTTATGAAAAATTTTGATATACGAGTAATCTCTCATATGAGCACAATGTTAACTCGCCTATTTGTAGTTCAAATGGAGTAATGGTCAAGATGTTTTAGAATCTTTTGGAATTTTATCTAGGTTTTTGTACTCAAACAAACATGGTTGTGCATAGATAAATGAATGGTCACAAAATAGATTTGATATGAGTACAGAAAAATGTTCTATACCTCCAAGCAGAATAGAATAGTTAGGGCTAAAACACCTGGTAGTTGCTGTCATCCGACATTGATTACAACATGATTCATATCCTATCAATCGTATACAGTACAGACCACGAGAAAATTTTCCGTCGCACGGTGGCAAACCACACGGTGTAAAATGGTCTGTGTTACACCGTGTCATCAACGGTGTGGCGCGGTGTAGTCGTGTAATACCGAAATGCACAAGAATCAACCTTCGTGAAAACAACTAGGTGTATTTATACCTCCGTGTCAACCATGTCTATATCAAATGGTGCTTACTTAAGATTACATAACTGAAAATATGAAATATAATTTAATAGCTCTGATATGTCGACGTATTGGCTCCAGTCTTTGGTACTCTATTTTTCAGATCTTCTAATTCTTAATTCCATGTTCGATTTTCCAACATTTCGGCATGAACATAGTTTTGTCGAAATGCGCATCTGGTTGCATGAAATTGGGTCGTATACATGTAAGTGTAGACTATATTACGCTTTGCACGATTTGAGGTTAATATAGTAATATGTAGATGAGTAATATAATGACATGATATTAATGCAACTGGCTATTTGTATTGAAATCAAAGTGCTGAAATATAGCTTTAATGTGGGTCGTGAGGTATTTTGGTAAAATATGGCAAAATCATTGTGTAGACGTTACATGATATGTAGATAACGAACAGTGGATCAATTCCATAAGTCCTAAACGAACTAACAAAATAAGAAAAAAACAAGCAAAACTGCTGTATAAAAATGGGTGGGATTAGGTGACTCTCCAACCAATACAGCCGCGTGACCTATTGCTCATCGAGGTAAATGGAGCAATCCGTTCTAGTATATACAGAACGGGTTATACAAATGGTATGAAATTCAGATCTGCCCAGACACTTGATTGCAAGAATGAATTTAATACGCTAACATTCCGGGCACTAGGACTATATATTATAGATTCTCTAAATGCGGACAAATTGGAAGGATCCTTCCTCATCGCAACATGATGCACGTTAATGTTAAAATATGACAGGGAAAACATTTTTTGTAAAACTTGATTTGATAAGGAAACTATTTGATTACATGGACACTACTGAAGTAGTGACTGTGAACATATAAGCACCCTAACGATAACATGCTTACATTGATGTACAAATGTTCCGCAATCTCAAATGCGAGTTTGGTCAATAGACTTCTCCCCGAGTCGAACGTTTTGCGCTCAGCTATTTTCTCCATTTTTTACATAATTCAATAACTAATAGAGCAGGCAACTTATCGCAAGGAGAAACTTTCAAATAGTCTATGGATTAATCAGAGAGTGGATTTGACTACGGGTAAATCCGTTTATTTTATTCCGACAGGGCTCACGGCGGGTTGACTCGTCAGCAGAGAGCTACTCCTCCATGGTCACTATCCTACTTCGCTTTTGTCGGAGATCCGTGTTGCCCTACACTCGATTTTGTATATGTTTTTGATGTGATGTTGACACAATTTAACTTCGCTTTTTGTAAATAAATAAACTTGCAAGGTGATTATTTAGGAGGTGTTTGTTTGGTTTTGCGTCGTTAATATTGTTTGGGTTTTTTTTGGGGGAGGGGTGTTTTTCTTCCCTATTTTTAATTGTGGTGTATAGGGTCTTGTCTCTCACTGAGTACCTTGCATTGATCTTATTTTATTCTTTACTACAGGACTGACGTTAGCTGCGCTGTAGTTAGGTACATCCACAGAGTTCAAGACTAAACTCTTTCCACTATGTTAGAATTGTGGAGGGGTGTTTTATGTTTGGAATTTGGGGTGGGGGTGGTGTGATAATGAGTAATAATTACCACTATGGATTGTTATCCTTACTAATCTTATTCCAATTAGTGCATGTTCGGCAAACAAGGGTTCAAATTCAAATGCTTTGGAAATGGCCGGCGTTTGACTTTTGATAGGACCCACTATTTGACAGTCACTCCCAACTAAATTAAACTAAAATAATAGTTTTAAATCACAGTGATACAGTGACGTAAACAATGTCGACGAAAAAGAAGTTCGTAGAGTTCTTCCCGTCTCATCCTATCATAAGAGAATATGTAAGGTTCATCCCAATCCGAATTGCATAGCGTCTATACTTAGACCGATATTTTTCAAAGGTAGAATGAACTTTGACAATTTTAGGCATAATTATCAAAAATTATGCTGAAAGATGTAACAGCCAAACATAATATCTTTCACTGTTATAATTTTTTAGGACTTTTTTTTAGATTTGTGTTTTGAAAACGGAACAAAATACATTTTTGTTCCTAACCTTCCATTAATACAAACTATTGTATTGAAATTTACGAAAAGAATGTAAGTAGATGAAGACAAATGAAAAAAATTATATATTCCAATGTTACTATAAAATGCAGAAGTAACAATGTTCGCTATCATGTACGAAAATCGAGCGTAGGGCAACACGGCTCGACAAAAGAGCGAAGGCATATAATGTCCATTGGAAGGAGTAACATTCTCTGCTTGACCGGTCACACTCCAGTGAGTCTGTAGTCGAAAACAAAGTAAAACGGGGTTACCCGTTGTCAAGAATCCAGTAGAATATGACAGTCTAACAAAGGGTATGAAACAAATCAATCAACATCATGATCAGTGATAATTGTGAACGCAAACAAGATCATTATAGCGAAAAGTTATGATTGAAACGAATCGTTATAACACACAACATCAACTTATTGTTAGTAGTTGGCCTCGCTATTTAAAAAATCATCATACCAGGCATTCAGCTTGCGCAAAATAACTAAGAGTACATCACACCATAAACAGGTGATAAGTGGCACATTACAATACAAGGAAATTGACGAATTGAAGTCAAAGTCATCGTTACATATAATGTAAGTGTCAGTCTTGCCATTAGAGTCAATATAAGTAAAAATATGCAAATATAATAAATTTTTCAGATATGTGGTGTTCTTTTATTTCGAGTTTCGTCAGGAATATATCAAATGGACATATCTTGTGAAAATTGATGATTTTTATTATAAATCTTTATATACTATAAGTAAGGTTGACGGACACGGCAAGTTGGTTTTTTTGTTATTCCGATAACAGTTTTTGAACAACTTCTGCTTCGTATAATAAAAAAATAAGTCTCCAATAGGGCACAATGTGCCAAGAAACAACAGGTTGTTTTTGAAGACTGGTCTCCAAAGACTATAAATAAATATTTTGAAGAAAAACTGAAATAAAAAGGCAAATCGTTTTATATCATAGCAACTGGAACAGTATTGAAATAGTAATTGAGAAGATATGGATAACAAAAATATCAAACCAAAAATGTGAATAAAAGTTTACCAAGGAACACATGAT
>CAJDSM010051457.1:0-10792 GCA_903981925.1 Ostrea lurida | reverse complement strand
GTCCAGACATCATTAGGTCTCACTTGTTTCACAGTGAACTCAAGTTGGGTTTTTTGATCAAAATTTGTGGGTTGTCTGTTATTGTTGTAAACTTTTTACATTTTTCACTTTTTCTCCAAAACCATGTGGCCAATTTCAACCAAACAAATTGAAATTCAAATTTCTTCAAATGAAGTGTCATACGTACTCCCTTGCAAGAGGAGAATAATGGGGAGATATTAAAATTAAAGTGAATGTTTTTAAAAAGATATTCTTCTCAGGAACCATTAGTGCCAAAAATTTTATTTTATTTAAAACATCCTTATAGAACAAAGATTCGATTTTATTCAACCCCCCAAACCAAATAAGGCATTATTTAATTAGAGTGTGAAAGTTTTGCTAAGGAATAATTAGACAAATATCTTAGAATCTGTTTTAGGACCACTGTGAGTTTTGGAATTTGTTAGTTTTACAATAAGTCCCCCTCCATGATGACAGATGAATAATTTGCCAAACTGATATGCGAGGCTCTCAAATCCCTAGTGTCGGACTCTTCAAGTCTGTTACACTGCTACTGGGAGGATCGTCATGAGTGGTACATTTAAGTCTGTTTAACACTGATATGGGGGATCGTCATTAAGTGTACATTATAAGTCTGCTTTACACTGATTGGGAGGACTGCGTCCATGTAGTGTACATTTAAGTCTGTTTACACTGTGACCCTTCCAGAATGGAATTGCACTAGAGTATTGATGTATGGGTATCCATCTAAAGGCAAGAGGAATCACGTGAGCATTGTGGCCCATGGACCTCTTGCTTAGATTGATTGATTATTTATTGTTTTACGTCCCACTCCGGAATATTTCACTCATATGGAGACATCACCATTGCCGGTGAAGGGCTGCAAAATTTAGGCCTGTGCTCAGCACTCAGGGCCATTGAGCAGGGAGGGATCTTTATCGTGTCACACCTGCTGTGACACAGGGCCTCGGTTTTTGCAGTCTCATCTGAAGGACTGCCCCATTCAGTCGCCTCTTACGACACGCAAGGGGATGCTGGGGACCTATTCTAATCCGGACCCCTATGGGAATCTCTTGCTTAGAAAGCAAAAAAAGAGAAGATGTGTTTGTGAAACACTGATGTCTCGAACCATATTACATAATTAATATTTGCACACGGTCTCTCCTATCTGTTCTATTACAATTTTCAGGTTTAATATTCCGTGTAAACCGTAATTTACGGTTCATAAGTAACAACGAAACTTCATACAGTCACAATTCTACTACGTCGACAGACAAATGATCGATCCTTATTGTGACGTCAGTTGAAGCTAAATTCCTATGACATGAAAATTGACAATTTATTTTGTTATTTAGAGCTCGAAAATCACGTTTATGACTTTCCAAAATAGTCGGAAATTAAATTATAAGAAATGACTGTATATAATTTCAAGTTTACCAAGGAGAATTGAACCAAATGTTGCCTATCTTGCCAAACATAAATATAATCCGCTACGCGGATTAATAAGTTTGCAAATAGGCAACATCAAGTTCAATCTCCGGAAACTTGAAATTATAACATTCATTTCTTAAATGAAGTGGAACTCAGTTTCAAAGTAGGTCAGAGGTCAATTTCAAGGTCACCAAATTTGGTACCAATGGAAAGGTCTTCTCACAAGAAATGCACATCTTAAATATGAAAGCAGTACTTCATGGTTTAAAAGATATGGCTTTTTTATAGTATTTTCTAAAAGTAGGTCAAAGGTCAATGTGAAGGTCACCAGGTCCTAATAAATAGGTCTTGCCACAAGGAATATGCATGCCAAATATGGAAGCAGTACCCCTTATGGTGTAAAAAATATGACCAAGGTTGTAAAGTTTTTTAAAAATTTCCAAAAACTAGGTCAGTAGCCAATGTCAAGTTCACAAGAACAAGAAATCTGGTATTGTTGGAAAGGTCTTCACACAAGAAATGCACATGTATAATATGAAAACAGTGCCTCTTAATCAGGATTTGAAAGATATGGCTTATATTTGAATTTTCTAAAAGTAGGTTAACAGTCAATTTTAAAGTCACCAGGCCAAAGATTTTGATGTCAATGGAAAAATATTGCCACAAGGAATACACTTATACCATATGAAAGTTATATCTTTTACGGTGTGAAAGATATGAACAAAGTTAAAGTTTTGTGTCACAGACAGAAGGACAGACAGACAGACCAAAAATTACATTTGATTTCTGGGCATGATAAATATGAACAGTGGAATTTTCATGTGATTCCTTTTTGTTCTTACAGTAGATCCAAAACCAGAGAAAACGGTAGACCGAGCACAGCAGAGGGCTTAACACGAGTAGGTTCCCGCCATGTCCCGTACAGAAACTCCCTCCTCACCATGGTCCTCCGGGACAGTCTGGGTAAATAGTTATCTTATCATATCTATATACATTCACTTTGAAATTGCTTTGTTCATTCTCACAAATTAATGAGGTTTTAATTCTGAAATGTTGTTGGACTGTAAACTAACAGTTTATGCACGTTGATAATCAGTTGTATCATTTTCGCCAAGCAAGGGCTCTGATCTACCACTCTAGACTTATGTTGCGATGTGTCACCAAAATTACTTTTTATTGAAATAAAGATTAAGAGTAGAATGTATGCTCCATTTTGGTCTCTTTTAAGCTTGAATAGAACACCTTGAAATTTGAATGATTATATTTCATGTTAGTACACAAAAGTACATAATACATACACACAGTTAATATTTAGTGATATATTTATTTGATCATTTTTCAAATTAGACTTGTTTCAATGATATATACACATTGCTGATGTATGACGAAGCATATAGATCTACCAATAAGAATAATGCACATTTTACCTTTGTTGTAAAATTGTGCAGAATTTTGTTGCACCAAAAATAAGTGTATTTACGGTATTGTAATGGTGTTTTGTGTTTACAGTAATTGTTAATGGTGTTAGGTATTGTAATGGTGTTTTGTGTTTACGGTATTGTAATGGTGTTTTGTGTTTACGGTATTGTAATGGTGTTTTGTGTTTACGGTATTGTAATGGTGTTTTGTGTTTACGGTATTGTAATGGTGTTTTTGTGTTTACGGTATTGTAATGGTGTTTTGTGTTTTTACGGTATTGTAATGGTGTTTTGTGTTTTCGGTATTGTAATGGTGTTTTGTGTTTACGGTATTGTAATGGTGTTTTGTGTTTACGGTATTGTAATGGTGTTTTTGTGTTTTACGGTATTGTAATGGTGTTTTGTGGTTTACAGTATTGTAATGGTGTTTTGTTCCCTCACAGGTGGAAATTGCATGACGTGTATGATTGCTACGATTTCACTGGAATACCGTAACCTTGGAGAGACTCTATCTACGTGTCGATTCGCTGGCCGCGTGGCCTGTATAGCTAATAGTGTCAAGTAAGTCCTAACACTACGGTACTCCTCGTGAAATTGTATGTGTAATGAATTTTATTATATGATTCTGAGCTTTCTGATTGTCAATCTGATTAAACACGAAGATTGTTACACAAGTGTAGGATCTGATTTTAATCAGATTGTCTGAAATCCAGCAAACTAGAAAAAACAATTTTATGGTCACTTCACTTGTCTTTGAGTTAAAGACAGGTATAACATTTGAATTTTCTTTGACAATGTATCTAGTTGTGTAGGAATGGTTTTGTTTCAGATTTAAGGGGGTAATGGTATATTTGGGATCAAATTGGAATGGGGTCTAACATACAAAAATCAACACCCGAATTGGATAGGTATAACTTTACAAATATGATAGAGTTCTGGGGGTTTTGGGAATGAGAAGAGAATGACAGGGCCTACAAACTAGTATTAAATAAAGTCAATGGGGCTCCAATGACCTTGACCTCTTGATTATAAACGTAGAAACTAGTTATAACTTTATAATCAGAACTGATAGCTACATGGGAATGTTAGCCATGATAAGAAGATGATGGAACCTACAAATTAGTATCAAGGTCAAGTGACTTCAGTGACCCTTGACCTCGGAGCTTGAACATGAAAACTGGTATAACTTTAGAATTTGGATTTATAGAGGCATGGAAACTTCAGTAATGATAAAATGAATTAAACTAGTATCCATGTTAAATGACTCTTGTGTGACTTTGACCTTCATCATAAAAAATTGTATTACTTAAGAAACAGGACTGATAGAGACATGGAATTTTGAGAAATGATAAAAACAATGTTGTGACCTAAAAACTATCATCTCCAATGACCTTGGCCCTATTCATAAAAACTTTCATTATATTAGAAATGGGACCAATGGAAAATGGAATCTTAAAATGTGATAAAAGGATGTTGTGACAAACACACTAGTGTCAAGGTCAAGTGACTCCAGTGACCTTGACCTACTTTTATAGAATAGACATATTCTTCAAAGATTGATGTTCTACACTTAATTTTGATGTCTTTCCTTGGAATGGATTTTATACAAGGGAGTTATTCTATTGGGGAAACCAGTAGTTCTCAGCAAAAGCCCACATTTATACAGTCAGTACTTCATTTAGGAGACTTTATAATCAGCAGACTATAATCGTATCTTGTTATCTACTGAAAACTTGTGTGTTGATTTGTCTTTATCTCTAGTTGTAACAAAGATGGCTATCCATGTATCTTTTGCAAGAGATGTAGTAGCTGATTCCAATGTATTGAATTTTTCAGTCATGTAGTAAAACAATTATTGATATTTTCTCGGTCAATGCGATGCTTTAGCTACTGGTAACCTCAAAGGACAATCCATGCCCTCTGGGTGAATGTGATATTCGAGTAGGTAGCTAAAACATTAATTTGACTTAAAAATGTCACTAATTGTGTAATAATGCTAGCCGTAATATTGCTGATTATTGAAATGAATATATTTATGGTATTCATAAGTTGAATACAAAATCGTGATGGCTGTGAAATTCACATATAATGTATACATAAAAGATTCTTTATTTAAATGGGTACAATGTTACTGGACCATGATTTGTAGAATTTAATCTGAGAGAAGTTTAACTCATAAAAGTGTAAAATATTATTGAATATGGAAAGAAGAAAATTGATTGACAGTGAAACAGAAGCAAAATTTTTTTAGAAGAAAAAACATTTCATTAACAAACACATTGCTCATAACAATCTTGTCCACTCGTCTTGTTTTAATGATATTTTCTACATTTTACTAACAAAATATGACAAGCACTGCCCATTATTGACTTGTATTTGATATCTTTATATAAGTATTGTGTCCTTCAGCAATGTGTACACTCTCAGTCTTACTGACTGTAAATCTTGATGTTTTGTTGACTATGACGCACAGTCAAACCTTGTTATCTCGAACTCGATGGACCAAGAAAAAGTTTGAGATATCGAGGGTAAAAATACTCAGAAAAGGTGGCTGGACTTCCAAATCATTTTGACATAGCCATGGTATTCAAGATATCAGTGTTCGAGATACCGAAGTTCAACTGTATTACATCGTGACTTTTTGTTGACTATGATGTACTAACATCTTGACTTTTGTGCAGTGACCCTTTTATATGGTAAGCTGATGCACCCTCCTGTTTGAATACAGATATCTAGGTGCACTTAACTGGGTGGTTGAGAATAGCTGTGCAATAGTAGGATGGTATTTAAGTTTGTAGAGAGAGACATGGATTTTATAGAAAAACTGACTGGATTAGAGGTTTTCTTTTTATTGGAGTTAGATGTGCAGTGTATTACTATATTATGGTATTCTGTATATTGTTGTGCTGTGTAGTGTTTCTATAGTGGTTTATTTAGTTGAATCTCCTGGTACGAATAGAAAACAAAAGCACTTAGCGTTGTTGGGGTATATCTTATTAACACTGTACATATAGTATAGATGTTTTATAGCTGATTTATTGGTTTATTATGTGATTGTCTTCAGGTGTGAATTATGGTAAGAACTATTATGATTTCCCTTTTCATTTTATTTTTGAATTAGTTATTAGATCAGTTATTTGATATTTTATATAGAAATTAAACGAGCATTCTGATTGGTTGGTTTTGTTTTGTTGTCGGTGGGCGGTCTTTAGCATTAGATGCACCCCCACACTGACCTAGCTGTTATTTCTCATTCTATATTTCAGCAGGTCGTAGAAATTTGCATGCATCCAGTTATCATTGTATATGCACAAAATCTCTCTCTCTCTCTCTCTCTTATAGAACTTTCATTCATCCATTCTTTCTCTCATAGAACTTTCATTCTTTCTCTCTCTCTCTCTTCCTCTTGCTCTCTCTCTCTCTCTCTGTCTCTCGATCTCTTTCTTTCATAGAACTTTCATTCATTCATTCTTTCTCTCTCATAGAACTTTCATTCTTTTTCTCTCTCTGTCTCTCTCTTTCTTTCATAGAACTTTCATTTATTCTTCTAAAGATGGTTAAGTATTTCTCTTTGCCATTTCCCAGCATTAGTCTTTTGTTTTTGCATTTTTTCTTTCTATTTGTACCTCTAATAAGCAACTAAAATCTGTTCTTTCTAAATATCAATGTTTTATTTTGATGAATTTTCTTTTTTGTAAAGATTTTTGCGAGCTTTAACGTACGTGAGTAGAGTTTGAGCAGAATTGCGATTTTGCTTTGGTTTCAAGAATTGGCTTTGAGTATGTATGAAACCTAATGCTTTATCTAAAATTGAGTTTTTCAAGCATATATCTTAATCTCATAGTTAAATTAAGTGACAGGGGATGAGTTCATGATTTAATATGTTATGGGATATTAAGTAAATGATTTTGGAATTTTTCAAATACAGTGCTCCTATACCACATTTTTCATAACATAATTCTACATTTTCAAATGCTGCTAATCAGTAACAATGAAATTAAAACAGTGTGATATTAACCGTTTGATAATTAGTCACTGTAATGTATAGAAAACCATCTTGCTAAATTTTCATGGATTTACTTATATCACTGAAAAATTTGACATTTTGGTCCTATAGAAATGAAATCTCTGTGAAGTACGTATTCGACTTGGCATCCATTGTTTGTACTTGTAGGAGAAACGAAGAGGTGGATGAGAAAGCTTTGATAAAGAAGCTGAGAAAACGAGTGGCAGAACTCGAGAGTGAACTGTCATGTCTGTTAATGGCAAAGGTAATTAATGGCTTACCCAGTGTAGAATCATTCAAAACCACGAAATGATTAAAACAACGAATACAGTCAGTGTTATCCGAAATTATTCACTGCTTCTAATCATTAGTATTGTCGGAAATATTACACACTTATTCACTGGCTGTGAGTGGAATAGCTCTTTTATTCAACCCGAGGCGGGAACTATTCCCCGAGGAATTTTATCTCCCGAAACGTCATATAGGAAACATTTTTACAGAAGTATAATAAACATCTTTGTACTTCTGAACATCATTTAGGTCTTCAGGATAGATGAATTGTTTTATCAGCTATGCGTTGTGTATAAAGCATATTAAAAATTTTGCGCAATGCTGCTGTTCTATTTGACATACTCATGATTTAGAGCTTCCTCTGTATATCATATTACTGATTGATTGTACTTCTATATTGAAACTCTTTATACTATAAGGTACATGTGAATTGTATGCCCATTTAATGCATATCATGTGTAGTGTTGATGTATGTCAATATGATGAAAGTCAATAAAGAATTTGAATTTTGTATATCAAAGTAAGGCCAAAATAAAAATAGCTGCGTTTCCGCTAACATACCAGAAAATTAGGGTAGGTAGGTAGGAAATACATTTTATTTATTTTTTAAATTTTATTTTCAATAGTAGGCGACACCATTACATTAATAATCTCCAACAATAAAGTCATTTTACCACTACTGATTCATTATGATTTATTATCATTTAATTATGAAATTTCTATTGAATTTTATACTTTGAAGTTTTGTTTTGAGTTACAAACATATCACATACTTGACACAGTATATTAAACAAAAATCATGGACTAGGAATATATTTGATCCAGAAAAGTACGATTTTTTCTCAAAAATTCAAATAAAATGTTTAGGGTCGGGGCTATAATTTAGGGTCGGTCGGGTTAGCGGAAACTCAACACATTTTATTTTAGGCCTAAGAAAGAATTTCACATTCTAGCGCTATGATTTAGCACTTAATTCTGCTTCGCTGCCCGAGCCGCTAAAATTTAAATCTAGCTAAAATAAGTACTCCTACAGTGCTTTCTGTTAGTAAACTGTACAGGATGCAGTACCAGGTATTATGTGTATAATTTGTGGCGATTTTTATTGATTCATGACAGGAAGATTTCAAGTTTAGTCTTGATATGATGAATGCCAAACTAACAGATGAAGACAAGATTCAATGCAATAAAGTCATTAAGTCGTACTTAGATGGAAAAGTCGCAGACCCAGTGAGTGAAGGTATGTAAAGCCGTTAACCACATTATAAGATAACATTTCCTTTAGTCAGTTATCCACAACATAAGACAATGTTTCCTTTAGTCAGTTATCCACAACATCAGACATTTCCTATAGTCAGTTAATCACAACATAATATGTTTCCTTTAGACAGTTTTTCACAATGTAAGACAACATTTCCTTTAGTCATTTATTCACAACATCAGACAACATTTCGTTTAGTCAGTTGAATCACAACACCTTTAGTCGGTTGAATCACAACATAAAACAGTGCTTCCTCAAGCAAGATGGGGCCAAGGAAAATTTCCAAGGGTTCAAGATAGGGGAGTTAGAATACATAAAGAAAATATAGTTTAGATTTTCAACTCTTTCTTGACATATCCATGGCATTCGAGATATCAGTGTTCAAGATCAGGAAGTTCAGCTGTAATTGTGTTGAGTGGATGGAAGTGAATGATTACATATCCTGTTGAAATGTTGCATACTTTTGTTCTGTTTTGTTTCTCCCCACATAGGTATTACAAATCCCTACAAATTCCGAGAGTGTATGAAGATTCTGAAAACGATGATACTTGATGGTACCTACAACAGTATGAATCCCAACGATGTGGCAAATTTCTTCAATTCCTCGGAGGAAGTGGACTTTGAGGTCAGGGCGAGCTCCACCCCGGAGAAAGATGCCCAGGCGCGGAAAAAGCACCGAGACCAAAGAAAAAACCAGGAGTAAGTGAAAGAACTTTATATGGTTTGGACATTAATTTGGTCTCGTTTATTTTTTGTTGAAACAGAGTTTACTTTGATGAAGGGTATCTATGCAATTTTTTAACTTTTGTAATTTCAAAATTTGTTGGTGATCTAATATGACAGGAGTTTTTTTGTTGTTGTTTTTTTGAGCTTTTTTTTTTTTTTTTTTACTTTTGAAATTTATTGGGGAAAAATGTATAATTTGTTAGTAATTTTTTTTTTCACACAAATATAAAGACAATGGATATGTATCTTTCAAAGATATGTAATTGTACAAACTTTTTTCAAAATTGTTCTGTTTACCATAAATGTCTATCAAATGATTGCATCACTTCTAAAAGTGATATTTTTCATTTGAAAACAAAACACCCAGCTGATACATTCTTTTATTACAAAGTGCAGAATTGTGGTGAATATTTTTATGATTTTCTTGCATAAGAATAAGATATTACTTCAAGGTTTCATTGTTGAGGGGCCAAATTAGGCCTAAACCATACACACATGCAGTTCTATATCTTAATATTGGGGGGAAAAAAGTTCATAGTATTGAATCTATGTGTATAGTACATGCACTGATTTCTACTGACTGATCTGTTAATTTCCATTCCTAATCTTCGTAACAGTTGATCGATGTGATAGGATTAAAATTAGTGAAATAAACAGGTAACAAAAGACAGGCTCTTATATAAAATGTTTTTGAATATGCAGACAATTTTTGTTTGGAATTTAGATTGCGTAATTGAACTTTGTTCTGCAGCTTAAGAGAAGGCAGTCTCTTTAAATATTGGCTAGATAATATCAAAAAAATTAATTTGTATCAAACAATAAACACAGCTGAATAGCATCTAAGGTACTTGTTCATAAGCTATATTGATTCCTCGCTTTAGATGGTATTAATTGAATTAAAGGATTTATAACTTTTTAACGTCTTAGCAGTATTTAAGCCAGTATTTAAACGGATTTTGAGGTCAAATTAAAATTGAAAAGAGTTCATATGTCATTTAATCCATGTTCTCAGCGCTATGTGCTTAAGCATTTGATTTTAATTGTGAGTAATACATTCTGGGGAATTGTGTACTGTGCAGTCCGTTGAATTGAGTACTAAGCTGTCGTTAGCTTGAGCGGTTCTGCTGTGCACTGTGCAGTTGTCATCTGCACTGAGATTCTGTTGGAATAGACAGCCATTGTAAACATTCAGTTGTGGAAGTGACATATCGAAATCTGAAATGGATTTCCTCACACAAATGATATCAGTTTCCCACGCTGAATATGTTTCTATTTACAAATTCAGAAAAACTGTACAAATTCCGATCCCCTCGCGTAATGCCTGGGGAGAAGAAGCTTATATCTCGGAGCCGGAACAACCAATGAGGCGGCCCCATAACAGACAGAGGCGGAGACATAACCAAGCCCCGATGGACACTGACGATGAGGGCCTCAGGACGGCCGGGGAAAGTGACATAGAACCAGGTCAGTGTGTGTGTGTGGTGGTGTTTGTCTTGTGTTGATATACCTACTGGATAGAACCAGATCTGTCTGTATGGTTGTGTTTGTCTTGTGTTGATATATCTACTGGATAGAACCAGATCTGTCTGACTGTATGGTTGTGTTGTCTTGTGTTGATAAATTTTATATCTACTAACGTAAACCGTCCCTAAGTCGTCATGG
>CAJDSM010051456.1:0-13532 GCA_903981925.1 Ostrea lurida | reverse complement strand
GCCGGCCTTTTTCAGGTAGACCGGGGTTGCGATAATTAGTTTAACAGCTTGGAGTACT
The DNA here is from genome assembly GCA_903981925.1 of Ostrea lurida. Classification (NCBI taxonomy): domain Eukaryota; kingdom Metazoa; phylum Mollusca; class Bivalvia; order Ostreida; family Ostreidae; genus Ostrea; species Ostrea lurida. Next base: position 13,474 of record CAJDSM010051456.1, on the reverse strand, counting down.
AATACCTAACACGCCGACTCATAAATTACCTCCGTCCAAATAAAAAAAATGTTTGAAGATCAAATTTTGATACTCGAAACCCCGGATATCTCGAAGTTTTTCGAAGTCCCTCGGCTTCGAGATAGAGGTATTTTACTGCTAGTTGTTATGCTGTGTTTCTACAGATTTGTCCCGATGAAATGGAGTTTACAGAGGAAGCAAAGTCCGAGTGTACAGAGATGCCCTCCGCTTACAACCGTCTTTTGTTTGTGTCGACTGCCCTGGCCCAGTCAAAGGTCAGCGGGTATATACATAATAGATATGATAGTGAATATTGCATGTGTTGATCGCCCTGGCCAGTTCAAAGGCAGCGATGGTTGGCGAGGGGACGCAGCGAGCCCGGGGGATGCAGGGCGGCTAACTCGCTTTACCATGTCTAAAAAAAAGTATCCGCCAAAGAGTAGTATAACTACAGTAAAAACGGCGTGTATATAGTTATGGGATAGTCAAAAAAGCTGAATTATATTTATCAATTTTGATCATATTTTGATAAAACTATATTATCACTACAATATTATACTTCAAGAGAAGATTCCATACAGGAGAGCACTGTCTCAGTCTGTCCACATCGAGCTTGACAGCCTAGCCTCACTAGTCATGAGAGGAATACCCAATGTCCCGGGTTATCTCTAATACACAAACATTGTCTAGACTTTAGAAGCTGCGAACCTTTAGAGAATTGTTATTCTTTGCTAAGGGTTTGAATTCTTTATAAGATCAGGTGACATGCAAGGAACGGGTGATACTGATAATTTGTTGAATAAGTGGTCAATATTAGCTAGTATATAAGTTAACCTCCACTAAAATGAAACAACGACTATACCAGAATACGAAAGTGGCCTGTGATTACACAGTTTTCAGAGGAAAATGCAGACAAAATAGATATTGATATCCACAATACGACTCAAACAATATTGACAAGATACGCGGGCAACAACGGAAGTATGGGATATTTGAAAGGTCTGAATTCGGTAAGCACGGTTTGTTATGGGGGACCGCCTATACGCATATCAATGACATTCGTACTTAATATTAAGAATCCCGGGCTCCGGACAATTCGCCGAATATAAAATCATGTGGTCGGCCTAGCGAACCAGATCAGACCTCTACTCAAGAACCTGGACAACTCACAGCCTGTGGTAAATCGACTTGGATAGTTAACCTGCACTAAAGGCGGGTACCCTTATATTCTAAACCACGAATTTACCAAACAGTAATCATTTTCTAGGACCTCTTAATGCCTTATTTAATTAGCCTCTATTCTCCCTTACTGACCCAGTATTCCAAATTCGACCAAACATAATCAATCCTTGGCTGTTGTATATTTTAGCAGGTTTCAAAAGGAGAATTAAGTGCGTATTCACTTCCATACGGAACAATACATTGTAATATATTTCACATTGAACGACATCCAAAATAATATGTCTTAGAATAGCAAAGCCCAACAGAATCGAACCCATAAATTGTTCCGCAATTTCTATATGTATTTATCAATCAAGTTTTAAAAAGTTTAAACTACATGTCTTAATCTAGGAAGGCCGCGCAGTATCCTAATGATCTGAGCACAAAAGTGACGGAAAGGCCCTGAATTCACGTAAGCTGCAGAATGGACTGACAAAATGTGCGAGTAATTGCCTTGTGAAGGACCGGCATAAGGACCATCAACATGAGCCAAACATGTTACTCTTGCGGATACATACAAGCCAAATTAAATTATTAAATTTCTAATTTATTGGCTGGTGTGATATGGCGAAGTTTTCTACGAGAGAGAGAAAGAAAAGTGCGACGATATAAATTAATATATTTTGGTTATTGAACGATAGTTGGTTACAAGGCTTATTCCTGGAGGTAAATATCTAATGCAGTCCTGGACGGGACGGGCCTATGTACTTCTCGTCATATCTTAGGTACACAGACAGGGGGAAAGAATAGAATTCTAAACTACTCATAGCCTGTGATGTATCACAAGGTTAAGGAACGGCCGTTTATGGACCCCCACCCTCAGGTCTTCAGACAATCTGGTACTTTTATTACTGTACAGTTGTATCGCATGGTATAAGGATAAAATTGTTGGTGAGTTAGATTGAGTCGATGAGATCAAAGTAAATATTGTGAATCGATTAAAGGCTCCTCGGTATGAGTGAAAACATGACAAGAGACTCCTGCAGAACTCTGATACTGTGTGAAGAAAGAGTGAAGGTGGCAAAGTGGCCTACATATGTACTGGGAAGTCTTATGAGGATCAATTCCCCATCAGGACATAGTTAGAGTAATAGTGAAGCGTACATCAGATAGCCTGATCACATTCGCATACTCCTCGTTTGTTTAGAGAGGATTTACCAATTTATTGCGTTACGGAAATGATTTGAAAAAGAGGAAATGGCGCGCACATACTCACAACGACAGGGACCCAATTAGGTCGAATGAAGCTGTAGCATTACATGATACTCAACCCTATTGATACATTCCACCTGGAAGAGCGACACCCATGAGTGGACAGTAATAGACGGTTCGGGCAGTTGCACCGTGGACCCCGCATTTGTGTGGATCCGTGAGAGATAGACACCGGTTTAGAAGTCATCATATTAGGGATGAGTGTAAACTTACATGTAAGAAAAATAGCTGTTTATTATTATAGAGGAACCCGTCTTGCGTGAATAAGCAAAGAATTACCCAAGGGACGCATGCGGTCTCTCCATGTACACCCTTATTATGTCATTACTCTTAAGCAGAAAATCTGAAATTATGTGTATAGTATACTATATATATTCGTACTAGTAACCCATATTTGCTTGGATGTGCTATGTCACTGATTATATGTTTGTGTGAACCCATTGAAAGAGTGAAATATTTTATTCCCTACAGGAGTGCCTTAATTTCATTGTTTAGTTCCTTTAGTCAGCTGACCCTCATAGGTTCCACTCACTCTATTATCTTGCTGATTGATAGATCTTAAGGCTCAGCTACAAGTTTGGTATTTCTAGAAATAGTGGCTATAATATGTTGATTTTCTAATATGTTGAACAACTTCACACTAGAGCTATTCTGGACTATAGACATCAATTTTTTAGAAAAATTTCCGATCTGATAGGTTCTTATGCTTTTTTTTTCAATATCACAATATCAGGTGAAATAGAAAACTGAATTATCTTCAAGAATTTTTCACAGTAAAAAAACCAAATGGCAATATTTCTTTATTTCTACGTCTTTCAATAGCTGAATTTGTGTTTCTATTCGTTGCAGTCTTTCTAATTTATCTGCGTTGTGATCCACAGTTTTTCCTCGGAGTACCCGCATAATTCCCTAAAGAGGACTGTTAGTCTCCCTACTGAATGGGTTCACCCCCATTGACCCATGCATGTAACTGCGATATATAATTTATTAATAGACATACCAGAAGATTGTCTGCTTGTGTTTAGGTTTAATATAAATGAGTTCATGTTCCTCAATTGATACTCTTGTTAACCGATTCTATTCTTTTTAAGTTTCAGGCGTTAAAAAAAAAAAGGATTTTAGTTCAAACGTGCAACAGCTAATTCGAGTCAAATTGTCACGATCTTGTGAATGTTTCAACTCTAACTAAGGGGTGATACTTTCGTGTAGAAGGAAACACTATGATTCGTTAGGCAGATTCTTTCTTAGTGCAGTGTGTTAGTCATGTTATTCAGAGATGGAGTAAATCTCACTTTGGTTCTTGTTCATATAGTTTCTTCGTTTTACTAATCGCTTTTCCTCTATCAGCGATGTTGGATTTGGAAGAAGACAATATTAATTCTATTAATCATGGAAACAGTATTGCGCCTAATTTAACATTTATAAAAATTATAAGCTGGTCAAACAGATATATTCAAAAAAGCTAATTTATCTAGAAATAAAACTCAAGCCCGTGAATGTCTACGCGAGAATTAGGAGTACAGCGAATCGCCATATCGATAATCCAAGTTTTCATAGTTGCAGCATTGGTTCAATTTCTCAATACGAGCTCAAGGAATGCATGATGATTGATATGAAGAGCAGCCATGCTGTGAGAGAGGCCAAAATTGTCATGTGATCCAACTTTTGTGAATAATTTCGACAAGAAATAACTTCGCTTACTCTGCTGTCATACAGTATCTGGTATTTTAGTAGTATCCATTTCTTCCAGTGTCGACAAGTATCTATTATTTCAAATAATGGCCACTGGTAATTGCAAACGAGATTGATTTCTATAGCTTACTGAGCTCAAATGAATAAAGAACGAATTACAAGATTCAACGAGATATGGTATACTCTGAAGTCACATAAGGGAAGATAAACATAGTCACCAGCAAAGTGTGTAGAAAAAGGTGTCATCATTCATTTGAAGATCCACTATGTTATCTTTTTAGTTAGAGTTGAGGGTAGTTAACCAGTTAGTTCAGCTGGCGAAACTTACACACAGACTGCTGAATTATAACAGCGGATCTCCATTTTGCTTCTATCAATGTTCTAGTTTTATTCAAAGCTTTATCCGCTGCATTTTTTACTGTTTCCTGGGTAGATGTCATAATATAGTTGTCTTGGCTATGTATTACGCTTCCCACACGGTAGGCGAACCGGTGATAGTATTATAGACAATGTACTTCTAGAGAACTCAGTTTGGTCTATAACTACTACGTTTGTCGTTCGTGTAAAGCTTCAGGAAGAGAAAATGGCATGAGTCCAAAACAAAAATTATATGTTTAAAAATCTCAAGAAAAAACTTCAATCTAATTAAAAATCATGCCGTGTTTCAAATACGCTACTACTCAGATGTGCACCCCGTACTGCCCAGATACTAAGTGTGAATCAATCACACAATGTAGTGGAATATCCACATTAGCATGGACGGACTAGCCTCGAAAAATTTCACGATATTTGTTGGCGAAGATAAATTAACTAAAGGTATGTTTCAACCAACAAAGTATTAAGTACACAAAGTTATCGATTCTTAATAAAAATTATCTAGTAATATTCAGTCTACTTGATTCTGAGTGAAATACATCTGTTAACTCTAGACTCACTCAATTAAGTTAGGGATCACTATTAGAATGCAATATATAAGTGTTTATGATATTGTCAAAATAGTTCATGACTATTATTATGTATGTGTGAGCGCTTTAATGTAGCGATCTCACGACAAGGGTTGGAGGTGATTGTTGGTACCCTATAATAGCTCTTGTGTCCTTTGTGAATTCTTGAACTATATTTTTTTTTCATAATTCCTTAGTCAAACATTTCCCAGTCCTTTTGTAGCACTTGATTATGCTGTTCATAGAGACATTAAAATACAAAATATAGAAAGAGGAATAGAAACGGATTAAAACTTGTCCAGAACCGTCTAACGATTGAAACTACTGTACTTAGTTGCTAAATATTGGTTGAGTTGTTTTATAAATGTACACTAACATGTGTTGTGGTTTTGTGGTGTGATATTAATGAAGTGATGCTTATAAATTGTTATAACTTAAAATTATGAATACATCACATCTTAATTGTGATAGGTTTTGAGATCTGTTCCATTTGATATTCATATATGGTATTTATCGATAATATGTCAATAGACATAAAATACTTTTGTTTTGTATCTTAATAGCGTGTATGATTGATTGACTTTAACACCTTGGTTGTTATTGTACAGTAAAAAAAAATAGAAGAACAATCCAATAACTTACTGGCTTCAATATCTGTCTCCTTTGTTTTGGGGTATAATTCATAAATGTTGGATGTAAAAAAGTTTGAGTTATGGGCGATAGTGAAATGAGAGGGTATAGCTTTCATTTACTCTGCGTTACATTGAGTAATGGTTCTAGATGCCGGCCGAGTCGATTTCCTACAAAAAAAGAAAACCCACTTGTTCATATAATGCTTTGTTATGTCTCCATGTCTACTTTGGAAGAGCAGTTAAACTTGTCTCTCAGACACTCAGGTGGTTCATCCACGAGAAATAAATGCTTCTGGTTTCTATGTCATTTTCACGCTCTCGTCGCGATACTTATACCAAAAACTAATGGCAGATCGTTTGAAAGTTTCCAAATTGGAGTAGCTCAAGAATTAGCACCTAAGAGAACTCTCGATCCTCCTTAATGTTTCGGAATCCGGATCCATTAGGACCTATGAAGACTTTCATTGTAACGCATAAGGTGGCGGAGGTCCAATTGTTTAAAAGATATTGATTCAAACATTATCAAATTGAAAAATATATATCATGCATTGTGTAGCGGTCAGTCGGGTTCGATCACCCGGATCGGTAACCATATCCAGATTGCTCAGTTCGCCCATTAGGAGAACACTGACTGCGAGATTCAGGGACTCGGGTAATGTTCGAATTCCTGGTATGGATACTAGCTAATGCAACAGCTCGTTGGCCGCATTTCTCCTTCCTAGGTTTTCAATTTGGTGCCACCGACCACCCCTGGTAATTGCAGATGAAAGTTCACTGCGTCAGGGGGCCGAATTTGAAAAAACCTGGCGGTTATAAAATTGTGTGCAATTAAGAAAGAAGAATACTTTTTAAGGAGGGAAATGAGGCTGTGAGCGGTTCAGTCGGTTCGCTTTCGCCGGTGCAATTAATCTCAGGTTGGTGTAGAGCTTCAGTGGCCCAGGTTCAAATCCCAATTTTGGGTCTCGCTATCGCACCCATTCGCTTGGGGAATGGAGTATGATTGCATTTTCTGCCCTTTATCGCGTTTTACCACCTAAATATCAAATACATGAAATTATATTTAATTAATGCTTTTAAAACAATTTTGCTTATTCCTGTAACAAAGAATTAAAGGTGAGAAAAGTTCCACATACTAACAAAAATGGACCCAGCCGAGGAACCTTTAGAACCTCTGAGCCCACTGAACTCTCTAGTCAGATGCTCTACCAACTTGAGCATATCCTGTTAGTACATGTACTTACAATGGGTTCTCCTACCAAAGATGAGTGATCCTATATTTGACATTCTCTGAAACTCATTTTAATCTGATCGTATCCAGATATTTTTGTATCCTAAAACCAAACTTCCTAATTACGGACTTTTTTGGATGTGACAGTGGCTTAATTCAAGAGATACGAACAGATGATATCTATTCTTGTGTGTATGACCATGAATTTTGCTATGAAGTTTTCAAACCACTATCGCAAGAATTTCCCATCAAAGCCATAGAATTTATAAATATTAGATAGGTATGTGGATTAATTTACACGCCCGTCACCAGCATTAATTGTAACCCTTCCTAAGCAGATGGTAAAACAATATGATTCGTTGTTTTCTTACATGGCAAATGCTTTTTATAGTCTGAATTAATAACTTGTTCTTTTGGCAAGAATGTAAAGCAGTCACCTTTAACCCCCAGTGGAAACAAGACACTGTCGCGCCCGAAACAGTTGGTGCATTGGAAAGAAAATCGCGTTCAGAATGAATTATGTAGCACGTTATTCAGGTTATTACCTCCAGATAGTAAATAGCAATAGCTGAAAAGGGAGAGGATGGAGTCGGGGTGCTGGACCGAGCACGTTGTTCCTGCACACGGCAGAAGTGATTACAGAAGCTAATCCAGTAGGCTTAACCTGATCAGCAGAGTGGTATTATTCGATATAACATAATGGTTCACTTGGTTCAAAAAAACTCGGATATTCGTCAGTTGAGGCAGAAAGACCCGGGAAAGCGTAGAGAACATTTACTACCGAGTTAAAAGAAGGTGACCTGTGTGGAACGTCAACAACATGCGCACTCATTCATTGGTTTGTCAATGCGGATATACCTAGAACAGCTAAATTATCTGATAATAGTTTTACATGTTTGTAATTGTCATCCTGCATTGATTGCAGTATTCAGTGGGTTTATACTGAACGTTTTCATAACTTAATATTTATGGAATGAAGTACATACATGTATAATATTTTACTATCAGAATACAATTTTTACAGCATCTGATGAAGATTCTAAGCATTTGCATATAGATTAAATATTCGTAAAGTACTAATCACGAGCAACAATTATTACTTCAGCATTTTACATATAGGTTTGGGGTGCTATGCCAAAATATATTAATATTGTTATTATATAGATATACTTTCTTGTTTTGGCCTAAATTTCTTAGAGTTTTGCCGCCCCTGTTATAGTTTGATAGCACATAAATTGGATGAGGACTTTTGGCACATCGGTAATTAATGTTTGTCAAATTGGTATACAACTAAGGGAGATCATTATTGGCCTATGCAACCTCGATTGGCTGGATGCCTTTCAGGTCTCATCATTCTGTTTTATGGGTCACTGACACACTCTCCTTTAACTAAGACGAAACAGTTCATGTGCAAAGTATCGTTCGCATCTTTATGTTATTCTTTTTTGTCTTTTAAATCCAACATTCTAGGTGATAAAGCTTTATGGTCTTATACGCGAATACTATAAGTAAATAATACCAGCCTCATATTTTGTTGCATTGTGTTGATTTTTTTCAACATCCTAGAAAGTACTACATGTTAATTTGTACATAAGATACATAACAATGATGTTCATAGATTCTAAAACACTATATCTGTTCTCTCATTTATCTTCTTCTTTTTTTTTTGTTTCATAGTCCAAGCGTTCATACCATTGTGTGGAAGACTGCTGAATGGTCTTATGATAGGACATCTCAATCTGGGATTCAGGATACTTTTAGTATGACCCATGTCCCCACACTCAAATTCTATTAAGGTTGTTCGGAAATTTCCTGTATACAGGCGCTTGCATGAGGGTATGAGCAAATTTATGCGTTTATAAAAACAAGGTTGGCCTTCTTCTGTAATTTAGCTGTTGGCATATGGGTGACAGCTGCCCCCCATTACCATCATAGCCACACCAATGCACACATTTGTATATATGTGAGAACCTAGGGAAAAAGACATTTCTGCCAGCTTTTCACACTAAGAGACAGAAGTACATTTTGTGACTAGCCACCAACATGTTGACTGTGGTTGACAGAATAGTGAACTGTTTGCTACAAAGGACTGTAACTCTTAAGTTCTTAATATTTTTTGACCTATTATGATTTATAGAAGTATCGATGTGAGTCAAATGCCATATACTGTTTTGGTTGACGTCGGACAGAATTTTGAGAATTAATCTTCATGTAGAGGGAGAGCTGCGAATATAGGGTCCAATGAAGCAATTATTGTCTATTGAAAATGTGAGGTCCTGTTAACACTCAAATGCACAAACATTTGTCTCTCAGAAATATACTAGGCTAGTCAAAATTAAAAACTTGACATTTTAATGTTATAAAATACAAACTATAGTACATTGCCCCACGGTTCAGTTCTCGATTTACATTTCTAGGTCTAGTTGACTGGTAGCTTACTTACACCCCTCAAGAATGGAGCCAAGATGTTCTATGGTTGCGCACTTAAAACAGAGAGAGTGAAAATGGCCTATTTTCTTGTTTTTAAATAGTCCAGTGGCAAGTATCCGATTGACTGCACTTTCACGTACATTATATGGACAGGATTGTAAATGATTATTGCCAGTACAAAAATCTCCCTAGTCGCACACCTGAAAAGGCTAGTGAGAAAACTTTGACCTATATCCCAACTATTCAATGCTGACTCATTGTCATTTAAGGTGACCCAACTTGAAGATGTACTCTTCAGAAAATTCATGTTCCTGCGGTGGTACACATTAAAGGGGCAAGTTTTATCGGAATTTGGTGACAAATGTAGAAGATATTCAACATTAATATCGCTATTAAAAGGGCAGGTTAACAAGTAGAGGGGACTCGGGAGAATGTGATGGAGAAGAAAGTTTAATAACATGTTGAGGCTGCTTTAATCTATTTTTATACTTGATTGCACCAAATTTAAAAGTAGTGGATTTACTTTGCCACCACAATCATGACAATAATCCTTATGTTATAAGCTACAAGGAATGGTCGAGAGTGCGTAGAAAGTAATGGGAGATCTCTTCTCTCTTCATCTGCTCTCTCTGCGGTCTCATCTCTCGTCATCTAACTCTTCTACTCTTTGCCCCTCTCTAACTGCTGTGCTTCATCTACTGCACCTCTCTTACATTCGTTCGTCTATTCATCTGACCTTGACCTGTTTGACTCCCAATAACCCCTTCTCTTTTCTCGTCTCTTCTCCTCATGCACACGGTCAGCGACCCATGGATCACTTACTCATTCCTTACTTAGTTCAAAGATGCGCAGGCAGGCATTACTACTGGAGGCCCAGATGATATACACAAGCCAGGATGCGCGTGGAGACTAAGAAATACGTGCAATTGTCCCATTGTAGATTAACCTTGTTGAATCTAATAAAAGTCTGCCTTGTTTTGCTTGATAAACAGGTAACGATGTCTAATTATTAAATATGCCAACAGGTGCAAGGGACCAGAGGTGACATTTTCACATTATCTAGGAGTATACGGTTATGGCCCGGACATCAGAGAACCTAAAGTTTTCGGAAACGATAGAACCCGGACGGTTATCAACCGTGACGACTAACTCTACTTATAAACATAAACGGATTGCCTTCGTTCTTGGAAGACAGGGACGTTCTTATATAAAGGGAAGGTAAATACATATTTTTAGAATGACACAACTTAGATGGCAGTGAAAAAACAATTTCACATGACCAAAGACAATAATGTGTATATTTAGGACCGCAGGGTGTAGAAGTCCAAATCAGAAAGGCAAAAAAGCAACTTACTCTATAATGTCAATTTGCGCTTACTAAACATAACCAACTCTTGTTGCAGTTAGATTCCCCCCATCTCCCCCCACCCCCCCCCACCCCCCAGGCCACCCCTTCGCCACTTAATCAAAGTCATGAAAGGAGGGTTTGATATAAAACGTAATTATTATTAACAAATAAAGTGACATACCAACAGATACTTGCGAGTACAAAGGCTCGCTATGTTACAAAATATTGACATCTTATAGGCCTAGGTCACCGCATAGCGTAGTACATTCACAATAATTTGAGGAAAGGAAGGTCTTGCTTGATCTGCAGATTAATGAACAATCTTTTAAATTAAGATTATTGATATTCTATGAATCGAATCAGATTTCTTTTTGGCCAATTTAAAAGTCCGAAGGGTGCTTCGATATGGTCAACCTCGACTACAGGCAACAGAGCAGTTGCTGTGTCAGAATGCGTGGAAGGATTTGTTCACGAGATCGTACATGAAAGCGTTATGGCCATTCATGATCATTATGTGCGGACAATCTCTGTACACGCACCGCAGCGGTCTCCCACCACCACAAAAAGCTTGACCTAAAAAATAAGATTTATTATCTTGACATCAGGTCCTTTTGATCTGATATTATTCGCTCTCCATTATGGAACAATAATTGTTCATGAACTCAAAGACTTTATTAGGTCTACCCCCCCCCCACCCCCCCCCTTTTTATTCTGACTTCAGAGAAATGTGAATATGCTAGATTTTAAAAGCAATGACACACAAGGATAATAGTTTATTCGTCTTTTTAGTTTTGTTGAATTAGTGATTGGGTGCCTTAAAATTGATTCCCGAGCTTGTGTAATCAACCATGTCAGTATTTGTTCAGTATTCGTAGTACGTGGAGTAACATTCCACCCAGCCCACAGGACATTTCATTTGCTGTATGTACGAGCCTATGATTTGATATAACTCTGATAAATTCCATGTCTCTTGTTTTTTGTATTTGATGTCTAATGTGTTGTCACGTATTTTGCCAGTATGAACAACATGATAAACTGATTAGCAAGTCTCAGAAAGGTTTAGAGTACTTAATTAGGGGTCTGAGAAACACTTCACGGTCGAAAGGGTTACTAAAATGACAGAGCCATTTGCGCGCGCTATGGGATAAAATGCACTCCAACCGAAGTATGGCTATTTTGGAACATGTAAAACATGAGCAGCCAGTTGATAATAAAGGTTTTCTCCCAGATTCATAGGCTTTTAGCGCCTATGATCAGAATATCTTGTTCATCTTAGTGATAATTTCCATACTTGTTACCATACTATAAAAATAAAAATTTGGCAATTTCAGGTTAAATTATGCACTGTGGAATGTTGAAAAGACAGATATGGTCTATTCTAACACCATATTGCTTGATTAGACACGCATCGTGTCATCAGAAGCATTGCGGTAATGTCCAACTCAATGGTGTGTTCAATTTCACCAAATAATTAGGCAAGGTCTTGAGTTACTTTCTTTCATGGTAACATTTTCCGGTAACAAGCAATATCTATCTATTGATAAGAAGTACAAACACCGAACACTATTTGGACAGAAAATTAGTTGTCTGCTTTACTATCCAGGTTTAAACTTAGTATAGATTACAATAATTGTTTACTCCAAGGTCCTGATTATTTGAACTATGAAATTCATGGGAATTGAGGTTTGTTTCCAATGAAAAACTTTTATGAAAGGTTTGGCTTTTCTTCTGAGCCAGAATTTGAGAACTATGCTTTAATGTGAACATAAAGTATAGCCTCACACGGCTTATATGAGCACAACTGGACAGCGAATGCTTGTCCAGTTGCTTGCATCAATTACCTTTGGTGGCGTTCACAGAGACTTGATCACTGCCAGGTCCTGTGAATATCTGTTAGTGGGTTTGGTGGTAAATCTACCAGTCGGATAATAATAGGAAATAATTGACAAGCAAGTGTATCGGAACGTTAGGTGAATGGCTGACTACCCATGTAGTTGTGTGCGGCCAAATGAAAACTGCAGGACTTTCTCTCTCTTCTTTTTGTGGACTACTGGTTGACAATTATCATTAGTTGCTACAGCCGCGGGCGCAAATGCGTGACTTGAGTAGGCCAGGTATGGTAAGCAGACCGGAAAATTGACTGCACTTCGAGATAAACCAGGTGAAATAGGGCATGGGACCTTGAAAATACTTCGACATAAGCGGGGTATTCGAGATAACCGTGTTCGAGATATCAGGAGTTTTTTAAATCATTTATATAGGGAAAACGGCCGGGACTGGCCGTCGACTTCAACATAAGCGGGGTATTCGAGATAAACCGTGTTCGAGATACAGGTATTTTACTGTATAAACAGTAACACACAGAGTGAGACATCTGTAGAACACAGCATACAACTATAAACAGTAGCACACAGATATCAAATGAAGAGGAATGCAATTAAAAATCAACAGTAACAAAAGAAATTGTAAATTTGATCTGTAATTTGTTATGGTAAAGCAATGAACCAAATATCTAATAAATATCTACAAGCCTGAAGAAAAGTATGGAAAACTGAATGTGTAGGACACATTTTTTATCATTGCAACATGAGTCCTTCTACATGTATGTCAGTACAGGACTGGCAGACTGATACTAATTTCAAACACTGTTGGACTTATCATATTAGCTGTCAGAGATCAAGTTTGGTAGATTTTACCAGAGATCGAGTTTGAGATCGGAGTTTGGTAAAGCTGGATTTGTGATTTTACCTGAGATTGAGTTTGGTAG
>CAJDSM010051445.1:907-11025 GCA_903981925.1 Ostrea lurida | reverse complement strand
GGGGTCGAGGGAGGAAGGAGATTGGATAAATCCTTAGTGGGATATTCCCTTATTTTTTATCTTTTGTTGGTTTTATGACGGTATGTGTACGCATAGTTTACAGTTATAAACCATGTGTAGGTATCCGGCTTGCTGACGATGATTCTAGTGAATTTGGGTTTGTACGTATCTATATCAACAATTGTATGGCCGACTGCAGCCGCGTCTATTTTCTGATGAGGTTTGACCTTTGGACTCTGATTCGCACGTGATATGATTTGTACTGTCGCTGACAGATCCAAACTCGAGCCACATCATTTCAGTCTCGTCATGACTTGAGTATGAGTGTTGTGGCAGCCGGTGGAAGCGATGAGCAGACAAATTTAGACCTTTGGCTAAGGCACCTTCATGTGCTTCTTCTAGGCATAAGTGGTAATTGAGTGTTGCGCGTCGCCATCAGGAGCCATTGCTGGCGACACACATGGGATCCTTTGCAGTCATTCCACGTTTTTTTAAAGGCGAGGTCAGTATCCGAAAGACCGTTGGATTTCTCACTTCTAAATAGGCCGGAGCTCCTTGGCGAAGCGGAGCAATTAACAACTCTGATGTTTGACTCACTCCTCCATTTACTTTGAGATGAGGGTATAGTACGGCGTACATGGGAAGAGCTCAAAACAACGAGAGGCAATCGATAACGAAGACCTCAAATGCGATTTACAAAATACTCCTGGAGAGATGGAGACTCTAACCTCTGTATGAGCCCACACTCGTGACCAGGTAATGGATTTATTAATACATTATACGTCAAAGTTTAGTCATAAAAAGCCTCCGTCACACTGGAGTCAACCATTGTCTTCTGAAAAATACTCGTGCGAAATGAAATGGCAAATTTTGCCGAATGTAACGATCACGCCGTCGGCAATTGTTTTCTAGTCAACTTCCATCCTGCAATCACGCTCTGCCGCGAATTTGGTGAAAGATCCTCGTACACCTAGGGTGGTAGACACAGGCATTGATTCCGCGTTTTTTAAATATATCTGTGTCTTGATTTATTTTTTAGTATCGTTGATTTAAATCTTGGATCTGCGGGAGAGTAATAACGATACTTGGAAATATAGAATGGATCCATGTATCCGACATTATTTAATCGTTTACGAAGAAATATAGATAAGGGTGGTCAGATGTTCCTCTGATTCTACTTTTTTTTAATCAAGAGTGATTTCACTGTAAACCAGCAGTTGCCGGAAACAAAGTCGCTGCGGCTCCCGTACTGGCGTGAGAGTCCGGAGGAACCAATACCCTGGAAAAATCAGCATTTCTGAACAGTCATTTTGGCATAGTAGGTTTTTGTATCCACAGCTCTGCCTTACACGAAGACCAAGAACTTTTCGTACAATTCAAAAAACCCCTGCATTACATTAAATTCTATGACCTGTTAAGAGTAAAATGGCAAATATAACAAACAGTCGGATCTATATATGCTCGTAGGAAGTCCCCAAATAAGAATACAAAACAAGGGTTGGGCAAACACGAACCCCTGCAGCCAGAGTGTTAGGTAGGATTCTAGGTGTCTAGGAGGAGTAAAGCATTACCCCCTGTCCGACGGTCACACCCGCCAGTTGAGCTCATTAAAACAGGAGACAAATCCTAACCCATTGTAGAAGTGGTTTCATGTCAACACAATATTTAGCTCAGGGAATTTAGGCCACAAATACATTACAGGTGGTTTGAACACTATTTTTTGGAAAAAGAAGGCATAAGGATTGGAGACAAGTTCTAACAACTTACTGGCTCCTCTAACTAACGAGGTGAAATTAGCCTCACTCTTTGGCTGAATAAACTTACGCAGAGGGCAAATGGTCTCTGCTGTCCACTGTCGTGGTGTGCCTTTTCTCTAATTTGAAATTACAATCAAACGTTTCTATTCTAAGTAAATAGTTGTTTCCAGTCCGTACAGTAAAAAGAAAAAAGAACTTTAACTCAAGCTTATCCACTCCCGGGAAAATTCATAGAAGCAACTGTCAAATCAGTGTTAGAGGGCCATAAAAATGTAAGCTATGTTAACATTTTCTTTAGCTTTTTTTTTCTTCAACAGGCAGCATTGTACTGACAGCTCTAGGAAGTGGTTTCCTTTGCAATGGGCACAAAAAGCGTTAAAACTGTGACGAACGGTGCATTTTTTCTTGTCAGACGTGACCTCCAGATTAGTTAAAATATTTACTTGAAGGAAAATTCCGACCTTGAATGGCGTATTCGAAAATGAGAAACTTAATCTTTTATTTCGATAGAATCAGTCGCCTGCATATGAAATGTTTATTGTTTCTCAATCATTCAATACGCAAAAACTTTCGTTCTGCTTATGTTATCAAGTTGTTTAAATCGAACGTTGATGATTTAATTAGCTAAGGGTTTCCGAAATTTGATTGGTCAGCTGATATGAGAAATTACAGTGTCGTTATATAATGGTCTGTCTGTAATGAGCACAGAGGCGTAGGAACTGATTTGAAAGTGTGGGGGGGGGGGGGGGGGGCGCCAACTAAAAAAAAAATCAACGGAATGTGGGGGGGGGGGGGCAGACATTCTAAAATTTTGGTGACAAGCGAAATAAAAAAAAAAAGGTCCTTGACACTTGAAAGCTGTGGGGGGGGTGGGGGGGCGGGGGCAGCAAGCTCTTTGAAATTACTGGAAAGTGTGGGTGGGCACGACTTGGTAAAGTTATGTGACAACAGCAAAAAAATCCAAAGGCTCATAAGGGGCCTGAGAGTCGACTCGCACATGAATAGTAACAAGAGACCATGGTGCAATCGCTCACCCATCACGAGAAGATGCAGAAAGTTGGCGGACTGTTCAATTATGCCCCTCATTCAGAATGTAATGGACTAAAGCTTAACCCTCTGTCATCTCTAATACACAATAAATGACGATTCATTAGCAAATAATAAAATAAGCAACAACGACACATAATATAATCGATCGGATAGGGTTTCTTTTATCTGTTGGTGTTTCTCTTAAAAATTGTCTTCAAATACAACATACCACCAAGAAATATGATCTATGTCGAAAGGGCGGGGTCAGTCAAGGAACTCTCAAGAGCCCCTCCGCATGTGTCAATCAAAAACTAGAAAAAAAATATAATTATGGTTTGATGGGTGGGACTCTCAATAAGTTTCTTAAGAAAACCCACCCACACCCCTCACCCACTCCCTCCCACATCTCAAACTATCCAGTTTTTTAAACCCACCAACACCACACCACCTTTAAGCCCCCACCCACCCCACCACCCCCCGAACCCCACGAATGAAACATCAAACCATGGACCCCACTGGATCACACCCACCCACCCACGAGGGGCCACTACCACCCCACCACCCCATCCAAGTGACCAATGAACCTTAGTCTAACCACAAAGAAACAAGAGGGATATATGTGTTTGAGGGTGGGATCTCAATATTACCAAAATATCGACAATTTTCAAAAAAAAAAAAAAAAAAAAAAAAAAGAAGAGGGGAGTCCAATGACCCTAAAGGCCCTCCACATATATTCAACATCAACTTGTCTCAACACACATCATTCAAAAACAATTATTATGGTTTGAGTTTGGGTGTGGGTATCTTGATTATTATGTTTTCAGAAGATTATTGATTCTTTTCTGATCTCTTTAATTTAGTTTATTTTTTTTTTTTATTTTTTCTTTTTCTCATTTATACCTCTTCTTTCTGTTCTTTCAGTTTATGAACCTCAACTTTTGCCATAAGTTTTGGTGATTTTTTTGGCCTCCATTGGTTCTGGGGACAAGATTTTGTGCCTTAATATCAAAAAAATATTTTTTTTCATTTGTAAATTTCTCAATTTGCATCCCACCACTGCAATTTTTATCGAGTTTTTCCCCACTACTTGCAAAATGTGTTCTCTAATGGACTTGTCAATATGTTAGATGTAACATTTTGACTTGGGTATAGAATGATTTGAGCAGATTTTGATCATGCATACCTGCTTTATTCCGGCTCTGTCCTCGGGAATTGGCCCAGTTTTCTGCAAGAATTTCATGATAAAAGGAAAGTTCCCAAACCGCACGTTTTCTAATTTATGGTATTTACTCCAAAACAAAATTTCCAATGTAGGGTCAACCATAAATGACAATCTGGTGGCTAATTTGATAGGCAATGACGTTGCTATTTAAATAAAAATATGTGAGAACTTCTTAACGCTTAGAGATCGCGTACATCTTTCTTTTGTTTCCACCCCACGGAGAAAGTTGAATACAGGTCCGCCGGGAGATTATGCATTAGTAAAGTTTTGATTTTTAATACAACTCATGTACTCGGATTGCTAATTTGTGTTACCCCGAGACAGATAGTCTAGGGTAATGCATGTCAAAGTCAGTGCCCAAAGTCAAGTTCATACTCCGTCAAAAATGTTACAGCAAAGACACTCAATATGCATAGTCCCTATTAGAGACACGTATTATTATGAATGAGCATCAGTCCCTTCAATTAGGTGGGTGAAAATCAGCCCATCGTGAGCTCATCATATATAGTGTACTGATTGTGGATGTAGAGAGATAAATGCTTCAACAAACTATAAACATTAAGTGATTTTTCGATATAGAGGATGCAGAATATTTGTTCCATGGGAAGAGAACAATGGGACCACAAAAATCACTCAGAATTCTTACTGCCAGAAGAGGTGTGAAGAGGGTTCTACTTAATGCTTGCGGTGAGGTTTTTTCAACTTTCTTAAGAAGTAAGATGGTATACTATCTTCGAAAACTATTCAATCCCACCTCCATCCATAATATTTTTTTTGAAATTGATGGGGTTGGGCACAAAGTTTTGATAATATGTGAGGGACCTTAGGTCAACTCTCCCTTTTTTTTTTTTTTTTTTTTTGAAATTGTCCGATATTTTGGAAGATTGAAGAAAGAAAAAGAGAAATTCCCCTCCAAACCTTCCTTGTTTTTGTTTGTGCATTCATTGGGCCGGAAGCCTGGGGGTCTGGTTGATTCTCCCTTTACCCATGGGTAACCTTTTTTCCCTAACATTGAGCAATCCCCCTAATTTTGTGTCCTGTTTCTGCTGCGGGGGCTTTGAGGTTGCTGCCCCCGCTTTCGCCTATCATTTTCTTGTGTCTTGAATGGCTTTTCCGAAGCCCGTAAACGAACCTTCCCGTCTATGTGGTTTGTTTGTCTTCATTATATTGATGCCTCTTAGGTTAACACCTCCGGGGTTCTTTTATCATCGAGTGGCATTGAAACGTCCCACTTTGCTTCCTGGGTGAGCGAGTGGCCTGTTCTGTTAGTATGTGCGAGTCGACCTCTCGGCCTTAGCTGCTTTTTGCTTGTTAACTTTACAGATGTGCCATTTCGTACTCACGGGCCCAGATTCAGGTTCAAGACTTTTTTTTTTATTTGCTTGTCAGCAAAATTTTGAAAGTTGCCTCCCCACTTTCCGTGATTTTTTTTAGTTTGCCCCGCCCCCCCCCCAACATTTCAAAATCAGTCCTACGCCTCTGTGTTCAGGACTAGCATTATAATTAGACACTGTCGTAATTTCTCATATACTGACCAATCAAGATTTCGGAAACCCTTGTAATTAACATCAACGGTTTCGATTTAAAAACTTGATCATACACAGAAGAAGTTTTTGCGTATTGAATGAGTTGAGAAACATAAACATCATATGCAGGCGATGATTCTATCGAAATAAAAGATAATTTCTCATTTCCGAATACGCCATTCAGTCGGAATTTCCTTCAAAGAATATTGTAACTAATTGGGGTCACGTGACAAGAAAAATGGCGTCGTTCACAGTTTACGCTTTTTGTGGCCCATTGCAAAGAAACCATTCCTGAGCTGTCAGTACAATGCTGCTGTTGAAGAAAAAAAAGCTAAAGAAAATGTTAATATACATTTTATGCCTCTACACTGATTTGACAGTTGCTTCTATGATTTTCCCGAGTGGATAAGCTTGAGTAAAGTTCTTTTCTTTTTCTGTACGACTGAAACAACTATTTCTAGAATGAAACGTTTGATTGTATTCAATTAAGAAAGACACACGACAGTGACAGCAGAGACCATTTGCCCTGCGTAAGTTATTCGCCAGAAGTGATTGGCTATTTCACCTGTAGTAGAGGAGCCAGTAAGTTGTTAGAACTTGTCTCCAATCCTTATGCTTTTTTTCCGATAAAATATGTTCAAACCACCTGTACATGTATTTGTAGCCTAATTCCCTGGCTTAAATATTGTGGTTTACATGAAAAACCACTTCTACATGTTAGGATTTCTCCGTTTAATGAGCTCACGGCGGGTGTGACCGGTCGACAGGGGATGCTTACTCCTCCTAGACACCTGATCCTACCTAACCTCTGGTGCAGGGGTTCGTGTTTGCCCAACCCTTGTTTTGTATTCTATTGGGGACTTACGAAATATATAGATCATTGTTCGTTATATTTGCCTTTGTTCTTAACAGGGTCATAATTTATGTAATGCAGTTTTGATGTACGAAAAGTTCTTTGGACTTGAAGGCAGACTTGGATACAAAACCTACAGCCAAAATGACTGTTCAGAAATGCTGTTTTTCCAGGGTATTGTCCTCCGGACTTCACGCCGTACGGAGCCGAGCGACTTTGTTTCCGGATTGCTGGTTACATGGACAGGCAGAGTGGAGAGGAACATTGCCACAGACTCGGCGTCGGACTCATTCCAGTCATTTCCCAATCCATCAACGATCTGGTGGTGAGGATGTTAGGTTTGTATATCCATTAGGTGGATGTAGGTCACCATAATTTAAACATTTATTATTAATTGATTGTTTGTTTACTTCCCATGTAGAATCATTTCTCACTCATATGGAGACGTCACCATTGCCTGTGAAGGATGCAAAATTTAGGCCTATGCTCGGCACTCATGCCTTTGAGCAGGGAGGGATCTTTTATCGTGCCACACCTACTGTGACACGGGGCCTTTTTTTCGCGGTCTCATCGCGAGGACCGCGCGCCGTCTTACCACAAACAAGGGGGTACTGAAGACCTATTCTAACCCGTATCCCCAAGGGCAATACAAATGAAATAGTTACTGTAGGTTTTGGTCTTTGAGTAAGCCTGCCCAACACGATAGGAACTGAAATATGTAATGTATCTAATATTCAATTTCCAGACCCGATTGAGCCCTCGGGAGAGGGCGCCAGAAGCTGCTATATACAGGGCAGCTTTAACTCCTCCCACTGGGTACTAGACAACGGGCAAGAACTAACTTACAACAACTGGGCGACTGGGCAGCCGAGATACAATTCTCCCAGTCTGACCATCAGGATATCCAATCAAAAACACTACTGGCACACGTGCGAGACCACGAGCCAGAAAGTCAAGATCATATTCTGTGGGTTTATTGCTTCATAACCTATGATGAATGGTCAGCTCATGGCGACAAGACTTTTGAGTTTCTTGTCGCGGTGAAATGGGAACTGATTTATAACATCATGGGTTTCTTTCAGAAATATTCCAACAAAGTAAACTTTACTGGTCTACAAACAGTAAATATTTAGGCTTCAATATACATGTAATCAAAGAAACTGTGTTCTTATTCTAATTATGGCGCTGTGTAAAGAACCCATTTTACATAAAACTTACGAAAAAGTCGCCAAGTCTTGAATTGTATTACACAGTCCTTAGTCTTTATGTCTTGATTGAATTATTAAAGTTCCTTGAGTTTATTATACTTTTTATTTGCATTGGAGTAAATAGATACTTCAACAAACGAGTAAATTTCGGTATGTGTTCAAGCTGATCTTACATGCAAATTGTACGTTTTCTTTTATACGAGTACTCCTAACAGGGTGTTGGCATTATGATTGATTGATTATTTATTGTTTTACGTCCCACTCAAAAAATATTTTACTCATATGAGACTCACCATGCGCGTGAAGTGCTGCAAATTAGGCCTATGCTCGGCACCCAGGGCCTTTGAGCATGAGGGATCTTTTTCGTGCCACACTTGCTGTGACACGGGACATAGTTTTCCGGTCTAATCCAAATGACCGCCCCATTTAGTCGCCTCTACGCACGCAAGGGGATGCTGGGACACTATTCTAACCCGAACGGGGACCCCAGTGTTCTGTTGCATAATGAGGACCCCCCCCCCAGACTTAGAGCACACCAAGGCGATAATTGCCAATATACAATTAGTGCTGGTTTTTCTTTTTCTTAGGTCATACGATGATTTAGACACCTGAGAAGTACAATATTCACAGAGCCCTAAGGGATCTCGCCCCATATGGAATTTACTGACCAGTATAAACCACATTAGGTCAACTACAAACCATGTAACTAATAGTATTATCTGTGGATGTGTTGTCTCCTGGCTAGGATAAGGAATTCTAGATTTTCATACACAGCTAACTCTGTGAATTGTGTTGTCTCCTGGTCTAGGAATTCTAGTTTTTGGTATAACATAATCTACTCTGTGAATGTGTATGTCTCCTGGCCTAGAGATAAGTTTTTCTGTTTTTGGTATAACATACATCTAATCTCTGTGATGTTTTCTCCTGGTCTAGGGGTAAGGGATTCTAGTTTTGGTATTACATAAATCTATTCTGTGATGTGTTGTCTCCTGGTCTAGGGTAAGGAATTCTAGTTTTTGGTATAACATACATCTACTCTGTGAATGTGTTGTCTCCTGGTCTAGGGTAAGGAATTCTAGTTTTGGTATAAATACAGCTACACTGTGAATGTGTTGTCTCCTGGCCTAGGGTATGGAAATCTAGTTTTGGTTCTTTCTAACTATATACACCGTATTACTCATCTTCACACCAGAGTTAATGAGGAACAATATGAAATGCATTTTGCTAATATAATTAGTCTGACATGTAACCACTTAATGGACCCACTTTCAAGCCGACATCTGCGTCATGAATTTCATGCACTCTAACACACACGTTTTTCTTTAGACTCAACAAGAGTACAGATGCACCTTCACTATACATGTATAAGCCATAAATCTGGAAAGTGTTCAAACACATTTTCATCAATATGTCTGTAAGAAAGTAAACAAAGCCACTTTGAAATGTACATGTAGCATACAATGCACGATATTTATTTAATATCAGATCAACATTTCAGTTTCTTATTACTGAGGTTCATCCATTTTCTTCTCAACCACTCGTCATCAATTGAACATATCACTATCATCGAACAAATCGCGATCATTAACTCATCGCCATTATCGGCTTATTGCCATCATCATATTGCACTGTCTATTGGAAACACGCCTCCGGTGGCAACTGTCTATAGAAGCACTGGTCCCTCTCCGGTTGGATGATGAAGTTCCTTTTAGCACCAAAGTATTGTAATAATGTCTGTTCTGATTTAGCTTCACTGTTTCACAGACACTGAAAGAAAAAACAAATACATTCAGTGGCGTAGCCAGTGAGAGAACCATGTTAGGCAAGGGGTCTGGGATCACTATAGCACTATGGAAGCTACGCCTGAATTTTGGAATTTAGTTCTGTTCAAGTTGCGTCAAACAGGAAGTGAACACGCGGCAGTTTCAAAACTGATTTAACCCGATACAGTTCTCCATACTGATGTGCCTGTGCCCAAATGATCAGGAAGCTTGGCCTGTGTGGATTCCTGAGAAGAAATGCGACGGAATTTGTCCATATCAAAAAATATTTTTTAAGTTGCGTCAAGCAGTCATGTTGACATGCGGCAGACTGGAACTGCGTTACATGATACAGTTCTCCATACTGTGCCAAATATCAGGAAGCTGCCTGTGTGGTTCCTGAGAAAAAATGCGTACAAATTTTGCGACGAACCGAATGCCAGAGTACGTGATCCCTATGTATGTCCTCTATTAACACAGCAGGCGACACCAAGACACAAGAGAAACTAGATTGTCGTGCGACTATTGAATGCCCCCGTCTTACAGGAATTCTAATTGAAGGTAAATTCATATAAAGGGATGAAATTGAAAGTTTTTCAAGATGCTGAAACTGTGGGTATCCTTATATCAAATTTGAGTGTAATGTGTGCAACCGTGCCGAGCTAATAGAACGGAAACAGAAATTTCTGTTCTGGTTCTTTCTAGTTCAAGAGGGCTAACTTGTCAAAACAATCATCGACATGACCAAATCGAACTTGATCTT
>CAJDSM010051443.1:832-15782 GCA_903981925.1 Ostrea lurida | reverse complement strand
ATTTAGGATAGATTACATAACTGGATTGTTTCCTGATGTAGGGTCAAGGTGGCATCGGTACTGGCCAGACGAGTGAGAAGGAGCTCGATGTCCGATCCGGTTTTCTCGTACACTGATGGAGGAGAAAAAGTATATGCATATACGTCATCGACAAATGACAGTGCAGAAGAAAGGAGTATGAATAGTTTAATGTTTGTTTATTGCAAAGGAAACTTAACTTTTGATTTACTTTTGTGCAAAGATCAATTCCTACTCTTTTCAATTACAAAACACCAATTGGTCATTTCATGTATAGCAATTCATTAATTGAATATATTTTCATCGCATGCCAACTAATCAGTTTACTGGAATATCCTAGGTCAGCAAGGTTCAAGGACGGTCCCTAAAATTTCTAACCACAAAATGGCCGGATCACGGGACGCCCCAAATCCTCTGGACTTATTAGTGTTCCTACGACACTTCCGGCCCACAAATTCGGAACAGTCTCAGCATCCCATTCTCGGTGGGCACCTGCGGTATTCAATATTGGTTTTTTTAGTATTTTTTTTTGGTTTTTTTTGGAGGGGAAAATTCCGGGACAACAAATTAAAATATAAAGAAAAAGGCCCCCCATAATGGGGCCCCCCGGATTTTGGGTTAAATTTTTTTAAATTTTGGGATGAGGGTTTTCTGGGAAAATGGAAATACAATGTTTAATAATTTTTTAAAATTTCTTAGGGCCTTATTTGGTGGGGGGGGGTAAATGCCCCTTTGTTTGGGCTGGATTTTTAAATTTTTTGGCGCTGCGGGGTTAAAGCCTTTTTTTTAAACCCGGCAAAGGAAAAAACCCCCCCAAGGAACCCGAGGGGCGCTCCGTATTCCCCCTTGCAAAATTCCCAAAATTGTTAACCTATTCCCTATTCCAATAATTGTTTTTTTGGTTTTTGGAAAAATTTCCGTTTTTTTGGTATCTCTATTTTTTTTTCCCCCTAAATGGCAAAACCATTATGGGTTGGCAAAACGAATTTTGGGTTGGGGGGGGGGGGGTGAATATTCTTGGTAAAGGGGGGCAAAAAGATAACGAAAAAACGCCAAGTGGAAATTTCCAATCCTCCGGTAAGTCCCTTAAATTTAGAAAAAATACAAAAAAAAAACGAAGGTTTGGCCCCCCAAAAAATGCCGGAAACCCCCCCCTGAAACACAACCCAGAAAAAAAAGGTTTGGGGGGATCCGACCAAGGGGTTTTCCCCCAGGGAAAGTGGAAAGGTTTTAGGCCCCCCAATCCCCCTGTTTTGACCCCCGGATCCCCCACTCCCGCCCCCGGGGTGGAAAACCCATAGTCCCCTTTTGATTTTCAAGAAAAAAAAAAATAAACGGAACAATCCCGGTAAGTCCCAAATCAGTGGGGGTTGGTGGGGGGGGGGGGGCGAAAAAAACAAGCCTTTTTTTTAAACAATGGGGGGGTTACTGAAAAAAAAAACCCACATCAGATAACCCCAGGCATGGAAAACTCAAATTGATTTATGTGGGTTTTCCCATATTTGGGGGTGGGGGGGGGGGAAACCTAAATTTGGGGGTTTTTTTAAAACTAACGAACCCCATAGAAATTTTTTTACCGAAAAATGGGCCCCCTTTTTGCCCCCCCCTTTAAACGGGTGGGGGGGGGCCCTTTGTTTTTTTTTGAAACCCCCTGGGGGGCAACCAAACCCCCAAACCTTTTGTTTCTTGTAAGGGTAAAAGCCCTTTGCCTTCCCGATTTTTCCAAAAAACTGAAATTTCGTAAATAAAACCCGAAAAAAGAAAACAAGGCCTTCTTTTTGGCGTATCGAATTAAAGTTGGAGAAATTTACAATACAACCCACCAATTAAAATGCCCAGGGTTTGGAAAAATTGAATTGGAAAAAACAAAAAATATTTTGCTAGCAAAAAATTAACTGGGGAAAGTTTTTTGATGGATGAGAGAGCCCTGGAAAAAATCCGGGTCCCCCCCCCCGTTTTTTTTTGGGGGCCCCCAATAAGGTTTTGAAAAGTAGTTTTTAGTTTTTTTTTTTGCCCTATTAAATGGTCAATGCCTTCCCCCCCAAAATAAAAAAATATCCCCAAAAGTAACCGAAAAAAGCCGCAGAAACCATGGGGGAAAAAGGAAAAAACCTTCCCCCCCCTGGTTGGGTTTGGGGGTTTCCCCCCCCTTCCCATTTTTTTTAGTTTTTTTAGTTTTTGTGGGCGGAAAATATATTTTTTGAAAAAAAATTTTCCCCGAACCCCCAATAATGAATAATTAAAAAAATCATTAATTAAATTTTCGGAAAATTGGGGGGGGGAAAAATAAAACATTCCGGTCCCCCAATAATTATCCGGGAAATGGTTTTTTGGGGGGGGGAAAAAATTTTTTAAAGGGCCCCCCGCCAAAACCCCGGGGAGCTTTTAAGAGATTCCCCCCCTTTTTTTTTTTCCCCATTGGGTTTAGAAAAAAAAAAAAGCCCCCTTTTTCGGAAAATGAAAATTTTCTGCGCCCTCATAAAGGAACTTAAATAAAAGGTTTAGGGGTCACCCCCAAAGCCACCCCTAATAAGGGGGGAGCCGCGCGGCCACAAA
This sequence comes from Ostrea lurida, assembly GCA_903981925.1. NCBI lineage: Eukaryota > Metazoa > Mollusca > Bivalvia > Ostreida > Ostreidae > Ostrea > Ostrea lurida. The sequence continues at coordinate 13,208 of CAJDSM010051443.1, read as the reverse complement.
AATGCTGGTTTTTTTCCCTGAGGGGGGGGGGGGGGGGTTGGGTGGTTTCCAATTTAAGCCCCCACCCCCCCAATAGAATAAGCCCGTCCCTTGGGTTTTATTGGTTTTTCCCACAAACCCAACCTTGAAATTTTGGGAACTACCGGAGAACCCCTGGTTTCCCGGGGGTTTTACCCCTGGGGATTTCAGGAAAAAACCCTAAGGGGGGGGGCCCCCCCCCCCCCTTTTTCCCACCGGCCCCCCGGGGGGTTTGGTGGGGAAACCGGGGTTTTTTCCAACCCCAGTGGGGGGGATTTTGCCTTAACCTCCCCTAGGCCAAACCTTTTTGGAAAATTTCCTCCCCCCCACCCTTTCCTGGGGGGTGGTTGGGTTCTTTAGGGGGGGGGGGGGGGGGGGTTCCCCCCGGGGGGTTTTGGGGGGATTTTGGGGCCAACCCCTATTTGGGGGTTTTTTTTTTTTTTGGTATCTATTTTAGGGAACTTAACGAAAGATGAATTTTTTTCAACTTGTTTTTTCCCCCCCCGTTTATCTTTTTTTTTGCCCCTTTTTTTTAAACAATTAGTTGGCGCAATTTGGGAAAATTTCCCCAAAACAGGAACCCCCCCCCTGGGTTTTTTGGGGGAAGGATCTTTGAAAATGCCGCCAAAAAACCTACAAAGGATAATTTGGTTCCCCCAACTGAGGGGGGAAACCCTCCGACCAGGCGCACTGCTATTTAACCCATCAACTTTTCAAGAGGTAAAAACTTGGTTTTTGGGTGGGTTATATGAAAATCGGAAAAAGTGGGGGGAGGGGTTTTTTTTTTAAAACCAAAAAATTAATTTTTTGGGAATGGGGCTTTTGGGAAAAAATCACTTAGGAAATAAGGAAATATTTCTTCCTTTTTTTTCCCATTTTTTTTTGGGGGGGTTTAAAAAAAAAAAAAACCTTATCTTTATAATGTTTAACAAAAAGCCCCCCCCTTGTTCCTTTTTATTTTTTTTAAATTTTCCCCTGTGGGGGGCGGGAAAATTGGTTTTTCCCCCCGTGGGGGGGGGTAAAAGGTGGTATTTTGAAAGGTTTTTCCCCCTATGGTTTTTTTTTGGGATTTGGGTTGTTTGGATTTAATGTTTGGAAAAGGTGTTCCCCTGGGGGATTTTTTCCCCAAAAATTTTTCCACTAAAGAATGTTTTATTTAAGAAAAGTTTTTTTTTTTTTTTTAAGATAATCCCCCCCCCCACAATTTGATTGGTCCCAAAAAAATCTACCCTTTCCCCCTTGGGCATATGTTAAAGTTTTTTTTTCAAACATACTTTCTTTTGAAAAAGTTTTGCTTTTCCTTTGGGAGCAGCTTTTTTTTTTCTTTTTCAAAATATTCTTTTTTTTGGGTTGAAGGGGAAAAAGTTAAGAAACAAAGGGACTTTTGGTGGGGGGGAAAAAAATTTTTTTACTTAAATTCTTAGCAATATAATCTTTTTTGTTTTTTTTTTTTTTTGTTAAGGATTTTTTTTTTTATGAAAGTTTTTGGGAATGCCAGTAAAATCAGGTTTTTTAAAAAAAGCGTAAAAAAAAGTTTAATTTATTTCTTTTTCCCCGTTCCCATTTATCCTTGGAAATTAATTTTTTTAAAAAAGTGTTTTTTTTTAAAGCTGAAGCATGAAAAAAAATTTTTTTTTTGAAAAGAATTTTCGCTGTCCTTTTTGAAAAGAAAACAGTAAAGGGATGTAAGTTTTTAAGGAATTTAACGCCAAAAATGTGGGAAGTTTTTTTTACATTTTAGCCGGCAACAAGTTTTTTTTTTTTTTTCGTTTTTAAAAAATTGCAGTTTTTTTTTTTTTTGTAAAAAATAAAAAGAAAAAGGGCCTTTTACAGAAAAAAAAAAACCCTCGCCAAAACAATTTAAATTTTTGTTTTACAAGCTTTTGTCGGCTGGGACCTAGAAAAAAAACATATTCCCTTTCGCAAATGGGTAAACCTATCCTTTAAATTTTTTTTCTAATTTGATTTTCCAAACTTTTCCGGCTTACGAAAAAAAAACACAGACACGGAATAGATGGTAACGGGAAAATTGCGTCAAAATTCGTTTCTTTTTAAATAACGGGATTTTTTTCAAACATTTTCTTTTTGCTTTTATACTTTTATCATTTCCTGAATTTAAGAGAAATTTCAAGTTCTTTTCCCTTTTTTTTTTTCATAATTTTTTCTTGACCCCATCCGTCCTGGCATCAATCTTTCGACAGAATTTTTTTTCCAATTAATTCGGAAAAGAAAAAGGAAAAGTTTTCTTGGTTCGGGGCCCAATTTTTTAAATGACCGCCCCGGAGTGTCTCTGAATTTTTTTTTGGAAGCCTTTTTTTTTTTTTTTTTGGAAAAAAATAAGTTTTGAAATTTTTTCCTAAGATCCTGCATTTTTTCCAACTATTATTTTTATCATCACCTGTTAAATGAACTGTTCCCCCCAGAATGGACTGAATAATAGTTTTTTTGAAAGAAGGAAGAAATCAAAGTTTTGTTGGGTGGGCAATTAAAGTTTAATAATTATTTGTCAATATCTTACGGCCAACTGGGCAAAGAGTTTGTTGGCTTTTTTTTGTAGTTTTTTAAACAGTTTTTGGAATGCAATTCGTTGGAAGTTTATATTTTGGGGGTTAAAAGGTAAAAATGTCAAGGGTGGGAGAACGTTGAAAAATTTGAAAAAATCATGGGCAGGATTAAGGACTTGAAAACTTTATTTATATGTTGACGAAAAAGAAATGTTTTGCCTTTTTATGTTTTTTTTTACGGCAATCTGTTCTTATTCCCTTATTAGTGGGGGAATTTTTCAAGCTTTAAGAACGCGGCGGCCCAAAAGATTCACAAAAATATATTAAAACTACAACAGCGAGTGGGAAAAGAACGCCTGGTTATATATAGAGTGGCAAAAACATCCAAAATCAAAGCATTTTCAGCAAATTATACAATATAAAAAGATTTTTTTTTTTTAAAAAATGTCCAAGTGTTAGACTAAGGCCTATTGGATATTCCCAAATACTTTAACACAAAGGTGCAAGAGTTTAAATAATTTTTTATTTTTTTAATTAGCGGGGAATTTGTTTGACGGTGGAGAAATAATTTGATTGGAGGCTGACGTAGGCAAAAGTGATTTTTTGGAAGAGAAGTTGGGGACCAATCTTTGTTTTTTTTTTTTTTATAGTATGTTTGGGAAATATAAAATTTTGTCCATTTGTGAACTTTCTTTAAAGATAGAGAGAAAAAAAGTTTTTCATAATTATTTTCAATACAACAAATATCCTAATTTTTTAGATGCCAATGCATCCGCATATGAGGAAAAACCAAGTTGGCCCAGACCGTTCCTTAAATCCGACAATGAACAATATTATTTTCTTTCGTTTTTATACATTACGGAAAAAAAAAAAAAAAAGGGGAGAAAAAAAAACCTTTTTTTTTTATTTAAAAAAAGTTTGGGAGAGGGGAAAAATTTTTAGTTTTTTTTTATTTTTTAATTTTTTTTGGTTAAAAAATTGAGGGAGAAAAATTTTATTTGATATAAAAAAAAAATTTTTTTTTCTTTTAAACTTTTTAATTTTTTTTCCAATTGAAAACAAGGAAAAAGAATATTTAAGGAGGGGGAAAAAAAAAAATTTAAAAAATGGGGTTTTTTTTTTTTTAAATTTTAGTAGCAAAAGTAAAGGTTAATTTTAATTTTTTATTTTTAAATTTTTTAAATTTGATATATATATGAGAAAACCAACCCCGGAAAAAAAATTTTTTTCTAATTTTTAAAATGGGGTTATTTAATATTTTTTGAGTGGAAATCCCCCGCCCCTTTTTTAATTTTATTTATTACGTTATATTCTTTATATTTTTTTTTTAATTTTTTCCGTTTAAAAAAAAGTTAAAAAAGAAAAATTAATCCAACAAAAAAAGGGTTTGGGGCTTTGTTTTGTTCCCAAAAAATTTATATAATTAATAATTAAGCCCACCAAGGTTTTAAAATAGACCTCGGTAATAGGTAAGATAAAAAATTTTTTTTACCCATCATTAAATTTTGAGCAAAAAAATTTTATTTTATTTTTCAACAGAAAAAGTTTTTTTTTATTTAATTAACAAAAAATTTTGCCGGTTTTTTTTTTTTTTTTTTAAAATATTTTTTTTAAGGAAAAATTTTGCCAAATTTGAATAGTTTTATTTTCCTTTTTTTTTTTTGTTTTTTATTTTTTTTTTTTCATAAATTTATATGTTTTGGGAAAAAAAAAAAAATTTGAAAATTTACTTCCCGGGGAAAAAAAAAAAAATTTGGTTTTTTTTTTAAAAAACCGAATTTTTAATATATTGAAAAAAATTGTTTTTTTTTTTTTGGTTTTTTTAAATTACTTTTTTTTTTTTTTTGGTTTTTTTTTTTTTAAAACTTTTTTTATTTCGGGAAGTTTTTTTGAAAAAAAAAAATTTTAGGAATTTTTTTAAAAGCCGAAAAAATTTTTTTTTAAAATAAATTTATTGTTTTTTTTTTTTTGTTTTTTTTTTTTTTTTTTGTTCAATTTTTCACCCAATTTCCTTTTTTTTCCCAAAAGTGCGCCAAGGAAAATTTTTTTGGGTTTCCGAAAAAACCCCCGGGAAACCCCCCTTTTTTTTTTTTTAAAAAATAGCTTTTTTTTTTTGTTTTAAAAAAAAAGAACCCCCTTTTTCCGCCCTTTTTTGGGTTTTCCAAGATTATACCGGCCGGAAAAAAAAAAAGTTTGGAAAAAAAGAAGGGCCAAAAAGAAATTTGCAAAACGGTTTTCAATTTAAAAAAGATTTTTTTTATTTTTGTTCAAAAGCCAAATGGCCGCAAAAAGGGATCGGGGGGAAATGAAACGGGAAAATTGAAAAAATAAACAAAGAAAAAATGTTTTTTGTTTTTTTTGTTTTTTTTAAAGTTTTTTTTTTTTTTTTTCCCCCTTCTTTTAAAACTTTTTTTCTTGTTTTTTTTTAACTTTTTTCTCAAACTTTTGTAAGCAAAGATAAAATGGGGGCCCCGAGGGAAAATTTTTTTTTTTTTTTTTTTTTTTAACAAAAAAGCATTATTTTTTTTTTAAAGAAATTTTTAAAAAGAAAAAAAAGAAAAAATTTTCCAAAACATTTTTTTTAAACGCTGCTTGTTTTTTGGGTTTTTGTTTAAAAAATTTTATTTTTTTTTTTTTTTTTTTTTTTTTGAAAAAAGGCGCAAAAAAAATAAATAAAAATTTTACTTTTTGTTGGCCAAACAATTTTTTTTTTGGTTTTTTTTTTTCCCATTTTAGCGAAAAAATGGTTTTTTTTTTTGGTTTTTGGCTTTTTTTTTTCTCGAAAATTTTTTTTTTTTAAACGTTTTTTTTTTTCTTTTTTACCAAGGTTTTTTTTTTTTTTTTTTTTAAAAAAGGGAAAAAAAAATAAATTAAAAAAAAAATTGGAGATTTTTTTTTTTTTTTTTTTTTTCCATTTCCCTTTTTTTTTTTATCCTTCAAAACCAATAGAAAAAATTTTAGCCTTCTTTTTTTTTTTTTTCCCTTTTTTTTTCACCTGAGAAAAAAGGGGAAAAAAGTTTTTTTTTTTTTTAACTTTTTTTTAAGATATTTAGAAAGTTTTAAATAAAAATTTAACGCATAAAAGTCCCCGCTGGGTGTTTTTGGGTTCCCATTTTTTTTTTTTTCCCCTTTCCTTTTAAAAAGCGCCCAAAAAGTTTTTTTTTTTTTCCCAAAATTTAGGGTTGATTCTTTTTTTTTTTTAAAATTAAAAATTTTTTTTTTTTTTTTTTGGGCCCCCTTTTTTTTTTTTTTGGTAAAAAAAAGTTTGGGGGGGGGGGGCGCTTTTTGGGGGAAAAAAAAAAAAAGTTTTTTTTCCCCCCTTTTTTTTTTAATGTTTTTTTTTTTTGAAGATTGGCTTTTTTGGTTTTTTTTTTTTTTTTTTTTTTTTCCAAAAATATTTTTTTTTTTGTCAAGGATGTGAAAAAAAAAATAGTCCCCGCCCGGTCTGGAGGGGCCCAAAAAAAATTCCTTTTTTACAGTTTTTTTTTTTTTTACTGTTTTTTTAAAAAAAGCCCAAACGGGGGGGTTTTTTTTTTTTTATTTTTTTTTTTCCCCCACGGGTGGAAAACCCTTTTTTAAAATTTAATTTTTCAAAGATTCCCCGTTAATCTTTTGGTTTTTTTATTTGGTTTTTTTTTATTTTTTAAGGAAAAAAACGCAGTTTTTTTTAAAATAATTTTTTTTCCTTTATTGTTTTTTTTTTTAAAAAAATTTTTCAAAATTTTGGCCCTGGTTTTATTTGAAAGGTTTCTTTTTTTTTTTTTAGAAAAGAAAAAGACCAAAAGTTTTTTTTTTTTTTAAAAAAAGAAGTTTTTTTTGTTTAAAAAAAAATGAAAAAGAAAAAGGGAAGGGTTTTTTTTTTTCGCGGCCAAAACGTTTTTTTTTTTTTTTTTTTGGGAAGAACAAATTTTGAAAAAAAAAAAAAAAAAAAAAAAAAAAAAAACAAACTTTTTCGGAAAAAAAAAAAAAAAAAAAACCCAAAAACACTTCTTTTATTCAAAAGTAAACACAATTAAAACGAAAAAAATTTTTTTATTATTCCCACCAGATAAGTTTTTTTTCCCCTTTTTTTTATTTTGTTTTAAAAAAAAAGGGAACCCATAGGCATGACGAAAAAAAAAACAAAATTAATTAAAAAACAAAAGAAAAAAAAAAAAGAATTTCACATTAGGAAAAAAATAATTTTGTTCCCAAAATGGGCGAGAAATTTGGCCGGTTTTTGAAAAATTTTTGCAAAGTATTATATATTATATTATTGATTGTATATTTTTTAATTCCATATAACTATGCCCCGCCCTTTTTTTTTTTTTTAATTTTTTTATTATTATTTTTTATATTTATTATTATTATTTCAGAAATTTTTTTTTTTTCTTTTTGTTTTTTTTTTTTTTAAAATTTTTTTTTCAAATTATAATTTTTAATTTTCTCATTCCAGAAAAAAAAAAAAAAATTTGAAAAAAAATTTTTTTTAATTTGGCCAATTTTTTATTTTATATATTATTTTTTTTTTTTTTAATTTTTTTTCCCTTTTTTTCAAGTGGGGTTTTTTTTCCCCCCCTTTTTTTTATTATCATCAAACAAAATAACTTTTCACAGTCATTTATGGGATTTTTTTTTTTTTTTTTTTTTTTTATACGTAAGGGCCAATTTTTTTTTTCCAGAAAAATAACTTTTTTAAGAAATATTGCTTGCTTTTCTTTTTTTTTTTTTTTTCCGGGGAATTTTAAATTTTTTTTTGGGGGTAAAAAAAGAAAAAAAAATTTGCAAAAGGGTTTTTTCCCCAAACAATTTTTTTTTTTTTTAATGCTTAATTTTTGTTTTTTTTAAAACAAACATTCTTTTTTTTTTTTTTTTTATTTTCGTTTCTTTTTTTTGGATTTGTTAAAATTGGAAAAAATTTTTTTTTTTTTTTTTTTTTTTTTTTTTTTTCCATTCGTTAAAAAATTTTTTTTTGCCATTTTTTTTCAAATTTTTTTTTGGGGGTAAAAACTTTGGGGGTTTGGGGGGGTTAAAAATTTTTTTTTTTCAAAAAAAAAATTTTCAAAAAAAGCAAAAGCAAAATTTTTTTTGGTTTTTTTTTTTTTTTTTTTTTTTTTTGGGTTTTTTTCCGAATCCAAAACGGAAGGGCAAAAATTTTTTGAAAAAAAAATAAAAAAATGCGGGTTTTTTATCAAATTTTCCCAAAATTAATATAAATTTTTTTTTCACATTTTTTTTTTATTTTCCTTTTCAAAAAAAAAATTTAAAAAAATACCCTGTTAAAGGTTTGTTTTTTTTTTTTTTTTTTTTTTTTTTTACGCGTGGGGGGGGGAAAAATTTTTTTTTTTTAAAACGCCAAAATTTTAACACGGTCCCAACAAAAAATAATTTTTTTTAAAGCCCCGCCCGGTAAAAAAAAAAATTTTTTTTTTTTTTTCCCCCAACGCCCAATTATTAAAATTTTTAATTGAAAAAATAGCTTGGAAAAAAAATTAAAAAATTAAACAAAAAAATTTTTCATTTGATTCCAGGTTTATCCGCCGGGTTAAAAAAAAAAAAATTTTTTTTTTTCCCCCACCCGGGTTTTTGTTTTTTTTAAAAAAAATTTTTTATTAGGAAAAAAAAAATTGAAAAAAAAAAAAAAACGCGAAAAACTTTTTTTAAAAACCCCCCCGCCGGTAAAAAATTTAACCACTTTTTTTTTTTTTTAACAAGTTTATTTTATTCAAAATTTATCAATCCTTTATTTTGCCAAAACCTCCGAAAAAAAAAGTCCCTTGTAAAAAGGCGGGCCCTTTTAAAAAAAACCCAAAACTTTTTTCCATATTTTTTAAAAAAACATTTCCCTTTTCCCCTTAAACCAGTTTAAAAACTTTTGGGGAAAAAACCCCAATTCTTTTTAGGTTTTTTTGGGTTTAAAAAAGAAAAAATTTCCGAAAAAAAAAAAAAAAAATTTTAGTAAAATATTTGTTTTTAAAAGGGTTCGTTGGAACCCCTTTTTTTTTTTTTTTTTTTTTTTTCCCAATTTTTTTTTTTTCTTTACTTTTGGGGGTTTTTTTTTTTTTACTCTTTGCCCTTTTTTTTTTTAAAACTTTTTTTTTTTTACCAATTTTTTTTTTTTTAGGAAAAAAAAAAACAAATGGGAAAAAAAAAACCGTTTTTTTTAATTGAAAGTTTTTTCTTTTTTTTCCGACGGGTGGGGATTTTTTTTTTTTTTTACTGGAAATTTAATTCCCGGCTTCTTTTTTTTCCCTTAGGTTTTTTTTTTTTTTTTTTTCCCCCTTTCCCGGTCATAATCCCTTTTTTTTTTTTAATAAAGCCAAGGCCAAAAAATTTTTTTTGTTTTTGTTAAACTTTTTTTCTTTTTTTCAAGACCCCCCTAAAAATTTTTTGTCAAATTTTTTGTTTTTTTTTTTTTTTTTTTTTTTTTTTTTTTTTTTTTTTTTAAAGAAAAAAAATTTTGGCCCAGGGGCCCCCTTTTTGGGGGTTTTTTTTTTTTTTTCCCTTTTTTTTTTTTCCAACATATTTTTTTTTTTTTTTTTCTTTTTTTTTTTTGTCCTTAAGCAAATATTTTTTTTGGAAAAAAAGTTTTTTTTTTTGGTTTTAATCGGGGGGGGGTTTTTTTTTTTTTTTTTTTTTTTTTTTTGGGAAACAGGCAATAAACAAAAAAAAGATTTTTTGGAAAAAAAAAAAATTTAATTTCGGCCCTTTTTATTTTGGCTTTTATTTTTTGGTTTTTCCCCCCGTTTTCTAAAACAATTAAATTTTTTTTGCCCCCGGGAAACCGTTTCCCCAACTTTTTTTTTTTTTTTTTTTTTTTTTTTTTTTCCCTTTTTTTTTTTTCTTGCAAAATTTTTTTTTTTTTTTTTTTTTTTAAAAAACGAAGAAAAAAAAAAAAAACTAAAACCCTTTTCCCCAAACCCCGCCCTTCCCTTAAAATTAAAAGGCGCGGATTTTTTTTTTTTTTCCCGTTTTTTTTCAAAAATCGAAAGCAAATGGGGGTTTTTTTTTAATTTTTTTTTTTGGGCCCCGGTTTTTCCAAAAAAAAAAAAAATTTTTCCCCCAAAACTTTTTTCGTTTCTTTTGAAAAATTTTGGGGGTTTTTTTTTTTTTTTTTTTTAAAAAACAAATTTTTTTTTTCTTTTTGGATTTTAAGCCAATATTTTTTTTTTTTTTTTTTTTTTTTCTTTTGGTAAAAAAAATTGCAAAAAAATTTTTTTTTTTGTTCCCAAGAAAATAAGAAATTATTTTGAACTTTTTTTTTTTAAAACATTTTAAATTAAAACAGCGCGTTTTAAAAATTTTCCTTCTTTTCCCTTCAAGCAACCCAACAAAACGGGGGAAAGGAAGGAGGAAAAAAAAAAAAAGAAAGAAAGAAAAGATTTTTAAAAAAACAGGCTTTTTTTGGGTTTTTTTTTTTTTTTAAAATAAAAATTTTTTTGTTTAAAAGTCAAATATCCCCTCTGACAAAATTTTTTTTTGGGCAAATTTTTTTTAAGCAATTGAAAAAAAAAAAAAAAAAATAAATGGCTTTTTTTTTTAAATTTTTTTTTTTTTTTCAGAAAAAAAAAATTTGTTTTTTTTTTACCCAATTTTTTTTTTTTTTTTTTTTTCCCCCAGGGAGTTTTTTTGAAAAATTTTTTTTTTTTTTTTTTTGGGGAACGCCAAAAAAAAATTTTAAAAGCCATTTTTGGCCCCCCCTCGGGGATTTTGAAGCGGGGGAAAAAAAAATTTCGCCTTTTTTGTTGTTTTTTTTTAATAAAGGGGGGGGGGTTTTTTTTTGGAAAAAGGTTTTTTTTTTTTTTTTTTAAGTTCCTTTTTTTCGTTTTTAAAAAAAAAAATGCCAAAAAGTAAAAAAAAGTTTTTTTTTGACCCGTTCCCGGCCCAAAATTTTTTTTAATGGTTTTTTTTTTTTTTTTTTTTTTTTTTTTTTTTAAGCGGAAAACAGCAAAGTTTTTTTTAAAAAAGCCCCGGGATATCCCAAAAAAAAAATTTTTTTTTTTTTTTTTTTTTTGGGGGGGTTTTTTTGCTGTTTTCCCAAAAAAAAGGGAAAAAAACCCCCGGAAAAAAAAAAAATTTTTAACAAAAAAACCCTTTTTTTTTTCAAATTATGCTTAGAAACCCAAAAGAAAAAAAAAAAATTTTAGTTTTTTTTTTGAAAAAAAAAAGAAAAAACCAAAGGCACTTTTGGCCAAAATTTTTTTCCCCTTTTAAAACAAAAAAAATGGAAAAACCAGAAAAATATAAATTATGGGGGGGAAAAAAATTTCTTTTTTTGAAAAGAAAAAGGTTTAAAAAAAAACAAAAAATGCTTGTTAATATATTAATATTATTGAATAATGTTGACCCGGAAAAAGGGAAAAAACCCCTTAGGGGAAAAAGAGGGCCGAAAATTTTTTTTAAATCTTTTTTTTTTAAAAAAAAAAAAAAAAATTCAACGTTTCCCCGAAAAGAAACTTTTTTTTTTTTCAATAACCGTCATTTGGGGTTTTTTTTTTTTCTTTTTTTTTTTTCCAAAAATTGGTAGTTTTTTTTTTTTTTTAAAAAAAGGGCCAGAGTTAAAAACAAAGGGTTTTTAAAAAAAGGAAAAAAATTTTTTTGAAAAAAAAGTTTTTTCCCCAACGGAAAAAACTTTTTTTTTAAAAAAATTTTTTTTTTTATAACTTAAATTTTTTTTTCCCGGAAAATTTTTTTTTCTTTTACCAACTTTTTTAGAAAAAAAAAAAAATTTTTTTGGGTTTTCCCCCCCAAAGTAACTGGGTTTTAAAAATGGAAAATTGTTTTTTTTTTTTTTTTTTTTAATGAGGTTTTTTTTTTTTTTGGTAAAAAAGGGCGGGCTAACAAGAAAACCTTTTTTTTTCGGAAGTTGAAAAAAGGAAATTTTTTTGGTTTTTTAATTTTTGAAAAGTTAAAGCTTTTTGGGTAAAAAAAAAAAAAAAGGTTGGGTTTTTTTTTTTTTTTATTTTTTTTTTTTTTTTACCGCTTTTTTTTTTTTGGGGTTTTTTTAAAAGTTTTCCGGCCGTTTTTTTTTTTTTTTTTTTTTTCCCATTTTCCTTAAAAATTTTAAAAAATTTTTTAAAAATCACGGGGGGAAAAAATTTTACGCGGGGTTTTTTTTTTTTTTAAACTTTTTTTTGGAATTTATGAAAAAAAATTTTATGTTAAAAATTTTTTTTTTTTTTTTTTTATTCAGCTTTTTTTTTAATCTTTCATTAATTTTTTATTTATTTGGCCCCCCGGTTGGGGGGAGGGAAAATTTTTTTAAAAACGCGCTTAAATTTTTTATGTTTTTTTTTTTTTTTTGGGGGGACCGTTGGTTTAAAAAATTTTTTTTTAAAGGGCCGTTTTAAAAAAAAAAAAAAAAAAAAAATTTTTTTTTTCCAACGACGTTTTAAAAAAAAAATTTAAACCAAACTTTTTTTTTTACAGTAAAAAATTTTTTATATTTTTAGTTATTTTTTTAATTAAAATTATATTTTTGAAAGGGAAAAAAAATTTTTTTTTGTTTTTTTTTTTTTTTTTTGAAAAAAATATTATTTTTTAATGGGAAAAATTTTTTTTTTTTTTTTTTTTTTTTTTTTTTTCTTTTTTTTTTTTTTAAAAAACGGTTTTTATTTTTAATTCAAAAATTTTGCTTTTTTTTTTTTTTTTTTATCCGGTTGGGGGGATTTTTGAACAAAACAATTGCCTTTTTTTTTTTGTTTTTTTTTTGGAAAATTTTTTTTTTTTTTTGAAAAATGTTTATTGCAAAGGAAACTTAACTTTTAATATACTTTTATACAAAGATCTTTCTACTCTTATCATTTACAAAACACTAATTGTCTTCATGTATGAAATTCATAATTGAATATATTTTCATCGTATACCAACTAATC
>CAJDSM010051432.1:0-11273 GCA_903981925.1 Ostrea lurida | reverse complement strand
AAAAAATATAAAGACCGATAAAAATAGCCAGAAATTAATTAATTCCAAAAGTCCAATTTTCGCAATTCAATGATAATGTCTCAAATGATGTTCAAAGTGACTTTGCAGGAAACTTCAACAGCACACAATGTTCTTAGATAACGAAAAGCACACTGTTGATGCATACAGGTAATTTCATATGTGCTCTTCGCGCACGGGAGGCCGTGAGTTCGTGCCGCGTCAAACCTAAGACGTGACCACAATAGGTAGTGATTGTTCCTTCGCCAAACGCNTTCCTTCGCTAAACGCTCGGCATTAATGGCATTAATTTAGAAGCGAGAATCACAGGTCTTTCGCGTATGACCTTAGAAACGGAGGTCCCGTGTCACGGCAGGCGTTGGCACGTTAAAGAACCCTCACTGTTGTGCGCTAAGCATAGGTCTAAATTTGTGGTACTTCACCTACAACTGGTAACATCTCAATACGAATGAAAAATTCTCAACGGGACGTAAAACAAATAATTAATCAATATGTGCGTACTTTTTTACAAGATGAACATAAGAAATAATTGCAAAGAAAATGTACATTTTGAATGTAAAGGCAAAGATAACGAAAAGTGAAGGCAAAGATAACGAACAGCGATCAATCTCGTAAGTCCCTGAATACAAGATTACATGTACATACCTCTTTGCATAACAAAATACTGTGATCCCTCATCAGTTTCATTTTCTGAAGCCTTCCCCAAAGTGATGGAATGCAGTCGACACGCAGACGACAGCGGCGAGTAGAAGAAACTGACACACGGACTCTCATCCAGGCACAGGATGCTACAGTGAATCGAAGACTTCACTCCATGGTGTATTTCCACTAAGCGGTCCGTTACCAAAAGATTTGTCAGATTTTCCCTTCGAGAACTTAATTCAGATCGGATTCCTATGGCACTATTGTCACAACATAACATTTTAATCACGATAGAAAAGAATATAATAGCCACAGTTTGTGAAACCAACTTTCGGCACATTGTTCTGAAGTTCCTCAGTATGTTTCGAAATTTAAAGTGGAAATCTACAATACTAAAGCGGCGTATTCTCTTCACCAAGTGTTTAGAATGAAATACTTAACTGGCTTTTCTAGGAATTACTTAAGAAAGTTCTGAAAATTTGCATAGTTTGACCGATTTTTACCGGAATATGTTGCGCTAAAGAATCCGGTTCGATATTTATTAAATAACCATTGTTACTAACAAGTCTCAAAAAATGTGTCCAAACACAAATTGATCCTTGTGGAAGGAAATGGGCTGGTATTAACTGCTATTAATTTCAGATATAATTTTAAAGATCAATTTTGATCGGTTAATTATATAGAAATTGGCCCGGTAAATATTCTCAAGATTGACACGTTCCTTTTGTGCAAGCACTTGGAATAATACCATTAAGTGGACAATTTTGCCGTCGAAAAATTATTCGAAAACAGCATTCCGCTTAAACATCACACAGGTTCCTTCAAAGTCAGTCCAAATCCATTAATTGTGACATGAGTTATGTTCTACCTGAAACAGCATTCCTAAGCTAATATCCTTTTGTTAAAACTACACATAGTTCGTAATAATTTGCGGTTATTCGGCGACATCGAACGACTGAGGATATGTTTCGCTTCAAGAATTTCATCATATACATACTGTATAGAATATCCTAATGTAAAAAAAAACCCACAACTTCAACGCAAAGCGATCAATTGTGAAAATAGTAAATAAATTGGGTCTAGTCACAAATGTAATTGGTTCAGAGGGATGGCAATATGTCTTGTAAATATGTCTCAATGGATATACTAAGATACCGAACAATAAACGAATGCACTGGTTTTCCCTTGTTAATACTGTATTATGGACCATAGCCAAGACGATTTCTGAATTCGAAGTACCCGAAACAAAAACTCATAGACATTTATTTTGTGACGAAGTGGCATGCCGATTGCACATGACTGAGAGAAGGGTACATGTAGCTTTACATTTTGATAACTATTTAATATTTCCCGGGCCTTGGCGAGGGAAATATTTTAAATCTGGTAAAGAATTTCATAAATTATATATGCCATAAGCACTCGTCGAGTATATAGATTCTATTTATCACACAAATATCATTAAATGCATAATTTGATTTACTTTCTATTTCACATCCGAGACCCGTGGGGGTCCGGGTTAGAATAGGTCTCAGCATCCCCTTTTCGTGTCGTAAGAGGCGACTGAATGGGGCGGTCCATCGGAGAGACCGGAAAAACCGAGGCCCCGTGGCACGATAAAGATCCCTCCCTGCTCAAAGGCCCTGAGTGCCGAGCAAAGCCTAAATTTTGCAAGCCCTTCATCGGCAAAAGTGACGTCTCCATATAAATGAAAATATTTTCGAGTGGGACGTAAAACAGTAATCAATCAATCACATCCGACTTTTTAGCTTTGTTATTATTTGAGTCAATTCGATTGTGACGTCGTCTGCAATGTTACGGTTTGAAAGAAGCACTTATTAAAGACACAAAATCCTTTTGGAACAAACGTTTTTTACCGTCTTATGCTAATAATTTCAAAGGATGATGTGCTGTTTTCTGTACGTAGCGCATTTTTATGAACCTCAGCTACGGCCATCTATCGTTTTATGACCCGGAAAAGTTCAGTTGTGTGATAAACTAGGTTTATTTAATAGAATAAACTACTGTAAACCTGTTTATTATCCTCCAATATCCATGTGCTTTTCCTTCTCCATAGAGGTTACATTTTGTCTGATGGTATTTGAATGTTGAGAACTCGGCTTTTACAGTTTATTACTAGTACTAGCTTCAGATTTTTTGTCTCCTTTTTATATGTTTCATAATTTAAAAACAGATAAAATGTATAGTTCACTTTTAAAATATGAGCTCTCTCTTTCAACATGTTACTCTTCCCAGATTCCATTTAAGTGTACGAAAAAATCAATTCACTCGTACGTTACACATTTTATTATGTTGTTGGTGTGCTTACTCTTTGTAAACTTTTTTTTTTCAGAAAATAAATGTGATTTATCTAATGTCTACCAACCAGCCAATCTAAAACCATGTTTATATTTCTGTGCAATTCCGCCAAAATCCAGAGTAAAGATAGAAATCATATGAAAGAGTCTTAAGTCGGTTTTGATACAAGTTGATTCTAATACCGTATCAGCAAATGTATACATATGCATGTATGTAACAACAATAACTATACTATAGATATATTTAGTTAGAGATTGTGAAACATACATTACAATATTAATTCACGTGTTATCTTTTATGTATACATATACATCTCTCTCTCTCTCTCTCTCTCTNGTTGGATTGAAATGTGTTCTTTGCCTTCATTGTAGTCAATTTGATTAGCATGTATACTGTATACTTAGCATCATACCAAAACTTAACACATTGATACTGGATCCAGTTTGCTATTCTTTTCTTGATTGTCGTTTCCTTCTAATGATTCATATTATCGTTCTGTAAATTGAAATATGAATCAGATAATGAAATACAGAAGGAAAAAGAAAACAAATTCGTGATACTTGCAACTATTTTTGTAAATGTACTACAGGCATATATGGCAACACATTGTAACTACTATTAATATACTAGTAAATGTACCCTGGTGGTCAATGCGCCCAATTATTGTAACGTACCCCTATTGCACGTTTTATTGACTTTTGGTGGGATTGCATGGTCTTTAAACTCTGATATACCTGTGTTATTAATATGTTATGTTAAGAGTTCCAGTCATTCAATTCTTTATTGTCTTTGATACACAAAGTAACGTATGTTTACATATCTTATAAAGATATGGGTGAGTGAAAAGCAGAAAATAGGAGAAAGAAATGCCAATTTAATATAATCGCAAAATTAGATGCAAATATTATAAAAATACTATACAACCACTACGCTAAACGTCTTCTGTCCACGGCTTGTATTAAGAATTAACTGATTTACAGACACTTTGGTCTGTGTAATTGTTTCTTCTTCAAAACAAAAGGATTTGTTAACCCTGTATCGATGTTTTCTGGGTACATTTTCTACACAGTAATGATTTATGTATTGTACTCTGTGACGTGTATTAAACTGTGATTTACCATATTTATCTTTGGGCTAAATACGTGTGGTGAATTTATCTCTAGTTTGATCTGATCAAAACCAGATCTTTGATACGATACGATAATAGGAATTGAAGAGGGGATGATCTCAACAGTTGTTCGAACCGGATATGATATAGCTATGGTATACCAAACTAGCATTCTGATTAAAACCAAACCTTTGATGCTTCGATATTCTGATGTCGCTAATACTTCCAATATTCCCCGTTTATCAATAGATTAGTACGAGCGTTTAAAAAAAAACCTAAAAGATATCTTCATATAAATATAAGTTTAGAAACTCCGACATCGTTTTCCGTGAATTTAAAATTGTGGCGTCAAAAGATAAGGACTTGATTCTCATGGCGCAAGCACTACTTTTCGCCCCATTCGTTAGTTTGTCTCCGTCGCCACAAGCAACGTCACTACCCATATCCCAGTTGGCAGAGAAAGTCGAATATTAATACATGTATTTGAATATTGAAAAAACAATTTTTATCTCTTTAGATATTGTGATGCAATTATGTGTTAACGCTTAAAAAAAGGGGGGGGGTCATATTTATGTAAATATGATACCGGAAGTGACGTTCATCATTGCGACCGAGACGAACAAGAAACCGGATAATATGCGCGAAAAACTACCCAATATTTTGGGTTATAGTCTGGTCGCGATTTACAATAAAAAAAACTTCTAACGGCATTTAATTCATTATTTGGGTCCAGCATAGTTTTTTAACACTATTTCGAGTATGCTGATCCGAAAAAATATGCTGGCCTTCTCCTGAAAATGGCTTTAAGCTAGGTCAAATGGCGATTCAAAATGGCGGACACCAAATTTTTCCCAAATTTGGTGTATCAGTGTTCAAGCGGGGAATGTGTGCTTAAATAACCAAATATACATAATCTGATATATTTAATATAGTAGCAACTGATAATAAACCACTTTGATTTAATAAATCACGCGCGTTTTCTCCCAAAATTCGAGATTTGCCTCTGTTTTAGCTATTTCTACATTCATCTTTGTTTAAGATTTTGCATTTGCAGAGGTCCCATACATCGCAGACTGGCTCGTTTGCATCCCCATCTTTCTGTTTTACAACCTTTTGTGCAGTTGCAAGCCACCAAATCTAGGCAAGCCTCTGGAATTGGATCTAAATTCATAAGTATCGGCACCAAACAACCACCATCCAACTTCCATCCCATGTTCAGTTGGACATGGTAATAAGGGCTTACAAATGTTTGCCTGTCTCCATATCAAGGCTTGGTAGTGTGCTCGCTTTACATGCATGCATAAGGCATCACTAGTTGGAGGCATATTCTCAGGGCTTTTTGATTTCCAAACAATACATTCCTTACCGTATCAGTAGTCTCCGCTTCTTGGTTATACAACTTACAGACAAACTTTTCACACTCTTGATTGTCTCTGATCAGTTAATTCTCCCTCACCTAAGCCCTCGAGTAGCTTATATTATCCCTGAATACTCGCAGGGAAGATTTTTTTGATATACCATAGAAATAAGATGTTGTGTCACACCCTGTCAGTGCATGAAATGCTACCAAATGTTTGCGTAACTCTGGAGAAGAGAAGTTTTCTTCAACAACAACATGAACAGGAATGTTTTTGGCTTTAAAAAGGTTCCTGCAATCATCCACAAATGTCTATCTATTTCTGAAAAGAATGATATAAGTAGCAATAAGACATCAGTATCAGATGCTAAAATGCAATAGAGGTGCAAGCGGGATACTTTAGCGAACAGTGTATGCATGAAGCACTATTCTAGTGTCTGCTTCTTCATGCGTGGCCTCTAGCGTAGACAATTCTAACATATCATCATTGCATTTCACACCAGTTTCTCTACAACCCCCCCCCCCCCGGCAGTAACAACGATTTTCCCAATAGGCGCTTGGAGAATTAATTCTTTAGATAGCATGGCAGCAAGATCTTTCTTGTTTTCATTCAAAGACAAGAAGGTAGCGAAGTTAGTTGGAAGAGGAACGTCTCGATTTTCAACAATCCTTCTGACTGGTTGGTGCCCCTTTTGCTCTGCGATAACGAGTTCCGGATTTTATTGATCGGTCCCTGTAGCGATCAAACAGAACATCTATCCTAGAGAAATTGCTCCCTTTTCTAAAAACAGTTGAAACAAACTCGTCAGCAAAGTCTCCCAAAATGTTTTCTTCGCATGGTTCTAAGGCTCTGACACCAATTGCTGCCCATGCTATAATTAGAGCTGATGAATCATTTCATGTTGAAGCTCGCGCCCCCAACTTCCACACCTTCGATTTTCGATTCGAATAACTGATTTGTTCCAGATTTCAAGGAACCCACTAGTATCTGCAATTTGAATACGGCACTGGGGTAGGAGTTCGTGCTTCAGATATAAGCCCCAAATCAACCTCCCTTCCTGCTTTGTATGCAATGACAAGTCTTTGCAATATGTTTCGCGTCAGCCTTTCAGAATGTTCCTTTTTTCAACAGCTTCTAGAACCAACCCGTACCTTGTAATAAGGATTTCAAATGTTAAGGATTATTTTTTTTTTTCAAAGGTATGTGCAAGGGACGGTTTCAATTACCCGTTTTTGTTTGGGGATTAAACGTTCTGAAGCAAAACCTCTCCAACTGTACTTGGGGGGACCCCCAAATGCGGCTTTGATGAAAGTAAACGGGGGGAATTTTCTTTTCCTGATTTAAGGGGGTCTCAGTAGCCTTTGGTCTTTTGTGATCACGTTGGATTAATTCATCTCTTTCGTATGGAGGGTAAGCACTTTAAACCTTTTTCATTGGCATTAACTAGTGATGTCCTTAAACTCTGCAAGTCAAGGACGCTGTCGACCTCTTTGATGCATCCTTGTGAGTAAGGTTATGTCATCTGGCATTTCACGTCGTACATGGTTTTAGTAAGGGAAAACTTACATGTGACCTTAAGTGTATAGGAAAGAGACCGACCTACTGAGTGCAGAGGGAGTTTCTCGTGATGACCCACTATGCCAGCCACCCTTTGCTACCTGTAGGCGTTATAGCCATTCTTGACTTTGATCTGGATCCACTTGATTAAATGTTCCTGGCTTCTTTGACAAAACAGAAGTTGCCCTGTTTGAACTTTTCCAAGAACCGTCACGCGGCAGTTTGGTGACAATCAGCCAGAATAAACACTACCCCACCTTTGCATGATTTATTATGGTCATATCGACAAGAACCATGGGGCATGGCCCTGTGAATGAGTACAAATACAAATCCCACAAACCTTCTCTTTCTGATTTTTGTAAAGTACCAGGAGAATAGGAAACTATATCCATATATGGACCACCAAAAGAGTACATTTGGATTAGTAATTTCTTCTTCTTGAAATTTAAAAAATATTCCATACCACAGTTTATGCCTGCGAGCTCTAAACAAGGACATTCTAATCTTTTCTGTTCATTCATAACACGTATTCAATGATTGTGGAATGATTTACCGTCCTTGTTAGCTACAAATAAACAAAAGCTGGGAAGCAGGAATTCTTCCATAGAGCTTTGACAGTGATTTTGATGGGCTCTCATGCCGCGGATTATAGTGCTTCCTGCTAGAACATGGTGAGCAGCAACGGGCCGAGCAATTCACATTCCATTCCAGAGTTCGTACAAACCGAACCCACTCATGTTGATTCCAATTACATTTCAAAAAGTTTCATGAATATGTAAGCCACCATTCGTGGCACAAGGTCTGTCTCTGTATTCTGGAACTGACCATTTTAAATCCCATCAACTTGGAATATCTTTAAGGGACCATAGCTTTTGTTCTATTGCTTTTTTATAGATTTTGGATGTATAAATTCACGTGACATTTGCCTGTGACAGAGTACTCTTTCAGGGCTGAAAAACTCAGCTGTCAATTCTAATCAATAGCATTCATAAATTTTTGCATCTTAACTTTTTTTACGGACGAGATGCGTCTCTCAATTATGTTTCTATTGACTTGTCTGGATGTTTAACTCTAAAAAGTCTGCGTTTTCTGTTCCTGACATTATCACACACCAAATCGGGTATTGTATTGATGTTTTCGTTTACGTCCTTAATGATTTCAGTCATATTTGAAGCCCACAATGAACTGGTTAAACATACCATTATCTAGGGTAAGCTTACGTATAGCTTTATTCTGACGAAATGTGATTTACGGTATAACTTTTTATCATTTTGACGGCACTGTATTACGTCTCATAAGAGTTTGATTAAGTCAAACAGAATTCAGTGGTGGCGTACTGTTAATGTTAAATTGCAGTATAACTTTGATTTTTATTTATGCTTATTTCTATTTTAAACTGAATTTAAAATATATATATATGTTTTTTGTTTTTTAGTATGGATTCCCACGGCAAAAGAACTAATCTTAAAATGCATGAACTGCATGTATGCAAAGAAATAAAAGATTTTTTTTGAAAAAAAAACAGAGAAAGTTTCGAATTTTGGAGGAAAACGGCTGCATTATTTAACTAAATACTTCATTCTAGCGTATTAGAAATGTTTTTAATATGAAATATAGTATTTACAAGGCTATTTCGGCATCCTTTTCTTAGGTTGAGCGGCTTCAACGGAGAATTTGGAAAAATTTTGGTGTCCGCCATTTGTGAATCGCCATTTTGGAACCTACTTAACGCCTTTTCATTGAAGGCCCACAGCATATTTTTTGTATTCAGCCTTACTCGAATAGGTTAAAAAACTATTGTTTGGACCAAATAATAATGTAAAATGGCCGTTGTAGAACTTATTTTCTAGCCTTCTTTTTTAACGAATCAGGACCGAGAACTATTATACGCGGTGCGACGAGGATTATTTGTATCGTAGATCAATTGCATAGATATTGAATTCACTGGACCAAAAAGAACTTCGGGGTCGGTGACAATAAAAGCAAAATTTCAGAGCTATTTTGGGCCAATGTTTTGAGTAAAAATCCGTTTCATTCCATGTGTTTTAATTGGGGTGGTATAGTATAGACTTTTACTATCACTATTATAGACACCGGTTCCTGTGGTAAGGCTCATTATTACAGCTGCATTTGAAACGAATTTGGTACATGTATTATCTCCACATTTGGTATTGGTATTTAAACTCCAACTGCTCTTTCAAAAGATTAAATTCTTCTAAATTATGTTTCGGTTTCAAATACAATTAATATCCCAGTAAATGGGGTGAAAGAATATGAGTAATTGGATTCCAAAGCTTCACACAAACCCTTACAATGATACATTACTGGATTAAGTAAATGTTCCACCAAGTCTCTGTCTTTACTTCTCACGAAAATATTGACAGTTGTCAAGGAGAACCTTCAAACGTGTTGTGCAGCAACACATGCCAAAAGTATGAATCAAATGTGGACTCTAAAACATTCTAAAGAACATTTAGTAAATTTGAAATCCCATAACCTTTCTTAAATCAACATCAAAACGTATGACTTCTCAACACTTTACACGGCCATTCCTCACGATAAATTAAATACTAGACTTTTTAGACAGTTGCTTCAACAAAAATGGAAAAAGAAAATACTCATCGCTAGTATAATCAGTCATTCTAAAAATTACTTTGTTAAACTGCAATCTGATTCTACACACAAGTACGCTGAAGTTGATATCAAGGCAATGCTGAAGTTCTTCATTGACAATATCTTTGTAGTCTTTGGTGATCAGGTCTTCCAACAGTACTAGTCTGTTGGAATCTCCATGGACACGAACTGTGCTCCTTTGTTAGCTGACCTACGGGGCAGCTTCAACATAAAAAGAAGAAAACTCTAAGAGTGGCATTTAATTCGACATTTTGATATAAATAGACGTTTTATCTATATTGATGAATATAATTTACATTCATACAATTATGTATGTCGATTCGATATATCCTAGTGAACTAGAAATAAAGGGACACCACAGAGTCATCCGTATCTGCCTCATAACATCCGTTTTCATTTTTTTTTTTCCAAAACAGACGATAATAGTCTTTGCTTATGAGTAATGTTAATAATAATAAAAAAAACAACATTTCACATGTATTTCTCTTACTCTGATAAAAAGTATTGAGGAATAAACGAAAATGTGTGAATTTTGGTCCGATTGTAATGTACGTTTAAAGAAAATAAATGCGAGTTATTACAAATATACCTATACGCATATTTCAGTCTTTCATTTAATATTTCATTATTAGTCCCCTACCGGTTTGTAACCGGAGGGGACTATGCTTTCTTCTTTTGTGTCTGTCTGTCCCATATTGCCGTCCCGTTGGTTTTCCAGACTTTTTTTTCTCTAACTGTTTGACAATATTCATATTGATATTTTGACAATTGCTTTGCCAACTACCAAGTTACATTATCAAAAGTTCGAGTTTGGTTTCCGATCCATTCATTATGTTTCAACTGAGTTATGGCCCTTTGGAATAGAAAAATTTTCATAATTTTATTCATTTGTCCGCACTGTTTTCTCAACTGTTTGCAGAATTTCGGTTTGATTTATTTGGTACATTGCCTTTGGCCATCTCCAAGTTCAGATCAAGTTTGAGTTTGGTGTTATAATCCATTCATTTTTCACTGAGTTATTGGCCCTGGACTTAGAAAATTTCATAATTTACAGTTTTCGCAAAAATTTGGCCCATTTGATCTATTCATTTTTTCACTAAGTTATTAGCCTTGGTCCTTCCTGGTCACCAATATTCCCTTTTAACCATAAGTTATGATATAAGCCTCCTAATGAAAATGAATATTGTTGGGTCCAGTAATTTTTGTAACCGGTAGGGGACCTATGTATTGCTGTGCAATACTCTCAAATCTTGTTCTTTTAATAAATTGCTTTCCGTTTGATGTGCGTTGCACCGGTCTTTCATATTTGATCGATGTGTACAAATCATGTCATGACTTTTACCCATGTGTAATATTCATTAAAATGTAATGCAGTGAAGTTGAAAGATCTGAATGAGTAACCCCCCCCCCCCCTTGTCATGTGACGGAAATTAACACATTAAATCAAAATGAACCTAGCGTACTGTACTTCCATATATTTTAAAAGAATAACAAAAATTCGGAGGAGCATATAGTCGTTGTTGTATCTGTCCTTCTGTCTGTCCGTCCGTCCGAACTG
This sequence comes from Ostrea lurida, assembly GCA_903981925.1. Classification (NCBI taxonomy): domain Eukaryota; kingdom Metazoa; phylum Mollusca; class Bivalvia; order Ostreida; family Ostreidae; genus Ostrea; species Ostrea lurida. The sequence goes on along the minus strand of CAJDSM010051432.1, from coordinate 82 downwards.
ATATATCCTTAATCTTTAATCAGAGATTGATACAGTTCATCACCTTAGAGACAAGGGATTGTGAACTAAGGTCTTTCAGGGT
>CAJDSM010051428.1:0-14605 GCA_903981925.1 Ostrea lurida | reverse complement strand
TTTCTAAGTTCAAACGGCCATAACTCCATCACAGATTTGAGGATCAAAATTTCCTAGTAATATGCACAACTACATATGATGTCCTTGCTACATATCAAGTTCCTTCAAAATCGGATCAGTAGTTTCAGAGGAGTTGCGCTGACCAGGTTATTCATGAGGACTTAAGGCAAATTTCTAAGGTCAAACGGCCATAACTCCTTCACAGATTTGAGGATCAAAATTTCCTAGTAATATGCACAACTACATATGATGTCCTTGCTACATATCAAGTTCCTTCAAAATCGGATCAGTAGTTTCAGAGGAGTTGCGCTGACAAGCTTTGTGACGGCCACACGGACCCACGGATAGACGGACGGGCCAAAAACAATATGTCTCCCCACAAAGTGGGGGGAGACATAACTATGCAGATCGACTTATGAAAGTGATCGGCGAGGAAATCACATACTTTAGATAATTTCTTGTTTCTATATTTATTTTTTCATAATTTTTTGAGAGAGGGGAGGGGGTGTGGGTAACAACAATCCACACTTCAGGTGCCAGTGGTTTTATACTGTTTAAGATTGCTTCACAGTAAATACAATATTGTACCATGTTTAAAACGAAATGAGATATGAGAAACACTAGTAACTGTATATATATGTACAGCTGTATCTTAAATACTTGAAATACTGACTGTCACCTTATGTTTGCAATGTCGTGATTATCTCCCCTTTGATGGGGACCTGGTACTTCATTTGACCAACCTGAATCCCCTTCACCCAAGGATGATTTGTACCACGTTTCCTTAAAATTGACCCAGTGGTTCTGGAGAAGAACATTTTATGCAAAACTTTGATACCTTCTTGTGGTCTCTGTGATCTGATCAAATTTGAAATATATATAGATACTTAATGTCTACTTACAATACAGATATAAATAAGATTTAATACCTGTAATCGATTAAAGATTTTTAGGTCACCTGAGTAAACTCAGGTGCCTATTGCAATGGTCTTCGCTCCGTCGCGCGTCCGTCGTTGCGTCGTCCGTTAACAATTGAACATTTTTAACTTCTTCTTGATAACCGCCAGTCCAATTCTTTTCAAATTTGTATGAAGCATCTTTGGGACAAGGGGCCACATAAATTGTAAATTTCAGGTCTTGCACCCCTGGGGCCTTGGGGTAGGGCAAAAACTATGTGTTAATGAATGTGTGTGGTTATATATGATAAATAAACTTGAAATTTAAAAGGAAAAAAAAAAACAAAACAAAAAAAAAAAACAATTGAACATTTTAACTTCTTCTTGATAACACCAGTCCACATTCTTTCAAATTTAATAATGAAGCATCTTTGGGACAAAGGGGCACATGAATTGTAAATTTACAGGTCTTTTGCAACCCCTGGGCCTTGGGGCGGGGCAAAAACTGCCAAAAGTGACAAATTTTCAAAAAATCTTCTTTACAACCACAACAAGTCTGAGAAGAAACAAATGCATAGTGGAAGTAGAGCAGGAAGGCTTTACCAAAATTCTAAATTTGGTGATCCTGGTGGTAGGGGTTCTGACCCCAGGGTGGGGCCAAATTTGGTAACATAATGTCGTTAACATTGAACATTTTTAACTTCTTCTTCTTGATAACACCACGTCCAGTTCTTTTCATATTTGCTATGAGCATCTTTGGGACAAGGGGATATAAATTGTAAATTTCAGGGTCTTTTGCACCCCTCTGGGGCCTGGGGGCGGGGCAAAATCTGTCCATAAGTGAACAATTTTCAAAAATCTTCTTCTTTTCACCGCAACTTGTCTGGAAACCAAAGCATAGTGATGTAGAGCAGGAAGGGCTTTAACCAAAATTGTAAATTTGGTGATCCCTGGGGTAGGGGTTCTGACCTAGGCGGGGCCAAATTTGGTACATAATGTCTGTTTAACAATGAAACATTTTTAACTTGTTCTTGATAACCACCAGTCCAATATTTTCAATTTGGTAATGAAGCATCTTTGTGGACAAGGGGCATATAAATTGTAAATTTCCGGTCTTTTGCACCCCTGGGGCCTTGGGGGTATGGCAAAAACTGCCCAAAAGTGACCAATAATTTCAAAAATCTTCTTCTCTACACAACCGCACATGTCTGAGAGAAACCAAATGCAAGTGGATGTAGAACAGGAGGCTTTACCAAAATTGTAAATTTGGTGATCCCCGGGGTAGGGGTTCTGACCCTAAGGGGGTGGGGGACCAAACTTGGTACATAGTGTTTATATGTTAACATTTGAAAAGCATCTTTTTCAATGCTATTTATATTAATGTGAAACTAAATGAATATATAGAATGAGCAGGGAGCTTTTTATTATAATTATACCCCCTGCACAATTGTTACTTTGGAATCGGGTTGTCTGTCCATCCGTCTGTAGACAGAATAGTTCCCAGCCTTTTAGTGTTAGCCTCGCCTATCGTGCATATGGTCTACCCATGGGACAAAAGGTGTTTCTTATTGAATTTGGGGTCAAAGGGCAAAGGTCAAGCACACTGGACATCGAAGTAACGATATGTGGTCTGGGCTTAAGAGCATTATTCATATCTTGCCTAGAGTCACTGTATCATCATATGTGAGTACTCTAAGATGAATATGTTCCTTTTGAATTTGTGGGTCAAAAAGGTCAAAGGTCAAGTGCACTTGACATCAAAGTAGCAATATGGTTTCCGGTTCTAGAGCATTATCCCTTTCTACCTCGAGTCACATATCATAGTACATATATATCTACTCATGAGACGAAGATGTTCTTTATCGAATTTTGGGTCCAAAGGTCAAGCTCACTGGACATTAAAGAGTGGTTTTCATCTAAAATCCTGAACAATCTTGTGAGATTGAAATGATAATCTTCTTTGTATATGAACAGGAACCAATTCAATTTTGAAAGATGTTAACATGTAAATAAAAGACTCCACGTCAATACGTATTGAGACTTAGAAATGCAAATATGAGACTCCCTATGTTGGCTATGATACTCAGGTGACCGTCAATGCCTGTGGGCCTCTTGTATCTTTGGGCGTCCAAACATGCATATTATCATGATCCTTTTAGCAATACATTTTGTCAGTTTTCTTTCCATATTTCAGAATATTATATGGTGACTTGCAAATTGACAGAAATCAAATCTTTCCAACAGAGAACGAAAAAGTGGGCTACCAGCAAAACCAAACCGTATTATCTGCAGAGTTCCTGAATAGAATACTGTGTTTTCTCCGCTTCGTATCATAGCCCTCGTATCACACAGTGACGACTCCGCCAGCGTGACGTTGTGTGAGAGGGTGGCATCTGATAACTAACGGATGTTTTAGCCTTCTTTCTAGTATCCATCGATATGTAATCTTTATTACCAAACCTTTTTATGTGGCTACAATTGCAATTTTGGTGTTCTGTATAGGAAGAAAACACATTTGTTTCACAATAAAACATGTGTGTAGTGTATGAATATGTTCAGAATACGGCTTCTCTTGTGACCTTTATACACAGGGTGATTAACTATTTCAAATCGCCGTATCTTTTTGAGTTGCATATGATAATGTAACATGACATTTGGATACACTATATTGTACAATCAATAGTCCATCCCTATATGCACAACCATTAATCTTTATAGAGCTCTATATCGACTAGTGCATGCGAGTACATATAAAGGTAAAGATAATGAACAGTGATCAATCTCGCAAGTCCCACATAGAGACAGAATACAAAACAAGAGTTGGGCAAACACGGACCCCTGGACACACCAGAGGTGGGATCAGGCCTGGAGTTTATAGAGCTTTTTTGAGCGCGTTTTCATACTCAAGCTCAAACTCAGTGATCTATATAAATCTTTATGAAACTTTGATATAATCATTCTAATATTCAAATGGTGCAAATGGTCAAGATGTTTTTAGTATGTTTTGGAGTTTGATATGAGTTGTACTCAAAACAACATGGCTGTGCAGAGATAAACGAATCAGCACAAAGTACGAGTTTGAGTCCGGCGTTTGAGTACAGAAAAAAAGTTCTATAACCTCCAGGCCTGGTGCCTAGAAGGAGTAAGCATCCCCTGTCGACCGGTAACACCCGCCGTGAGCCCATTGTCTTGATCAGGTAAACGGAGAAATCCGTAGTCAAATCAGTGTTTGAAAAATGGCTTAACAATGTTAACTTATGAAACACATTAGACAGCATTTAACCTGATGATGTACTGCCAAATTAAACCGTTGTAACGACCATAGAATTTGCGAAATGTTGCCTTTAAACGTGACTGTTAAAACCTCTGCAACAACTACTTTGTAAGTAGCCTGCCTCGATTAAAAAAACTGATCACAGCGTATCGAATAAGTTGAGAGACATACACACCATATGCAAGTGATGATGGAATATTGCTACATAAATATGGGAAGTTGACGATGGAGAAGATGAAATCGACCCGTTTGTCATAAAGTTGAATGGTTAGTTTGCCGCTAATGTCTATGTAGCAGACATGAGTCTTTGGTCTTTTATTTCTAGTTCGCTGGGATATATTTAATCGGCATATGAATGAAAATCATTATGATTATTATAGAATTAAACATTCTTTTTGAAGAGTTTATCGATGTGTAAACTCTGGACATTTTATGTCAAGTTTGTGAGTAAAATGTCCAGAGTTTACACATCTTTAATATCTTCAAAAAGAATGTTTAATTCTTATAATTCCAATTTGTTCACTATAATAGTGTATGAATAATTTTTAAATTTGAATAGTTCCGTGCGTTACGTTGTTTGTTTTCATGCGTTCATTGTGACGACACGTTTTCGGATTTATTGATGTGTAAATTCTCGCTTCGATTTAATTTTATCCAATCAAAACCATCGTAATAACTGACATTGGAATTATTAATAGATAAAACGTGTATTCTATACATGTACTTTTCCCCCAACCCTCAATACACAAGGTTCATTCTTTTATCATTTAATTTTATTTCACGTGATCACCTAGCGCCGATTCTCATTGGTTAAAACACCTTTTAAGAATTGAGGTGATTTTTCGATCACGTACCTGAACAACAAGTAAAGTCTAATGAACATTATTTTGTTGTTGTAATATAAAATTAAATGACAAGAAATAAATCTTATATTTTTTCGGGTGATATGCAGGTTATCACCGAGATTTTAGACGGTAAAACTTTTCATCAATGCGCGAAGCGAGCGCATTGACGAGTTTTACCGTCTAAAATTCGGTGATACCTGCATCACCCGAAAAAATATAAGATTCATTTCTTATATAATATAAATATTTACCAACAAAATTACAATGCGCGCTCTCTCTCTCTCTGTATATGTATGTTTTGGATTTTCTGTATTAATAGTTCTTGAAATTTTGAACATTTCTATGTACTATTTCCTCATAGAATAGAAACACTGCCCTTCATAACGAAAGAAGAACAAAAAGGTTGTCACGTGTTGTTGCTGTGTGTGTTTATTAAAGAAAAGTTTCCTTCGCTCGTGTAAGCTAACAAATTATCGAAATAGAACTTCCATTTCTGTATAAAGTTTAAATCACCTTTCCTTATATCAGTATTATCAGACAATCATTAACTTGCATGTTTTGTGGTAAAATCAAATGGAAAACGTCCAAGCAGTCATTCGGATCATTAGGCATTGACTTACTATAGGTTTGGACTGCGAACAAATTCACATAAGAGAGTAAAGATAAAACATAGTACCGATAACGTACTGTTTAAGGATTAATTTCACGATCCAACATGGCTTATGAAGACAGAAAAGTCAGCTTCACAAATGTTGATCAACTCTTCGTTCTGAATCAAGCAGAAACGTTCCACATCAGCGTGCAAAACAGTTGTGAAATATGCGAGGAAAATGGTGTTCGAGCGGTTTGGATTTGCATCGATTGTGATCAAAATCTTTGCGATAAGTGCAAAAACGTCCACCTAAAGAGCAAAGCATCTGTCGGTTGTAATGTAGTGTCAATTACATTGAAAGAGAAGTACGGATTTGATGAAAACAGTTGCTTGTTTCATCCGCGGGAAACATGCCGACAGTTTTGTCGATCGTGCAACAGAGTAGTATGTTCCAAGTGCATAGCCACCGAACACGGCCGACATAATTATGTCGATTTGGACGAAGCAGTTCGAGAAAAGAGGTTCAACCTTCAGAGAAAATTGGATCGTCTGCGAAAAGAAGATCTCCCAGAAATAAGGAATCGAACGGGTATGTTACAGAAGAACCAAGAGGAGTATTCAGCATCGGTTCAGAATTTGATTCATGAGGTGTTTAAAAGACATGAAATATGGAAAAGAAAAGCAGAGGAAATCAGAGACAAAATTTTGCGAGATATCAAGAAAACGGAGAAAGACGACATGGAAACAGTACGACGAGTTAAGAACTCCCTTGAAAAATCATCTGAAGAAATGGAACTGCTACTGGAAAACTTGGAGAAAGAAATCTACGTGCAATCGGACAAAAAGTGTGTGAATTTCTGCGATATAGCGGAAAAGAAACTCGATCGTCTTGTTATGCCAAAGAAATTGGAAACACTAAAACCTCCCAAGTTTGTGACGATGGCGTTTAGCGCGAGTCTGATGACGAGGCAATTTGGCTTACTGGAACCTCAGAAAAGGGTGCTAAAGCCAAAACCTAAACCAGAACGACCTAAAGTGCCATCGCCTGAAAGAAAACAGAAGGAAGTGAAGCCCAGATCAGTGACAATAGTGTACAGTCTGCAGACGACGGGGACCATATTCAGCGTTTGTCCTGCTGGTAATGGAACTGCATGGATTGGAACTGGTCATACGGACAAGGCAATCCGAAATGGTTCTTTATATCTAGTAGATGTTGACGGCAACACGACAATGACACTGAAAACTGGATACAACCCTCTCAGCCTGACCCTTACCAAATCCGGCAATATTCTTTTCTGTAGCGGATTTCGCTGTCGTCTAGTTGACTTCAACAATTCTGGTAAGGTAACCATCTTCAACGACAAAGCCACGTACACCAGAGGAGTGGCGACTACCAGAGATGACAATGTGTTGGTCTCCTACGTTAATGATGGAAAAGTCATACGAATGACTTCAAGCGGCAAAATTCTGGAGACCATAGAGAACGACAGCAAAGGTCACAAACTTGTGGACTCGCCACTTTCTGTCAAAGAGAATGCCAACAGCGACATTTGTATACTGAATGGTGCACCAGGAAAGTATCTAACCGCAAAAGGAAAGGAACTAGTCTGTCTCTCCGAGGGCAAAATTAAATTCAAGTACTACGGAAATACCATTACACAGGCTTCAGCAAAGCCAGCCTTCAGTGATATTTCTTGTGATAAAAAATGTAACATATTCATATCTGATCACCATAATGACTGTGTCCACATGCTGGACAAGGATGGGAAATTTCTGAAGTTTCCTGGGACAAAAGAGGACGGCATTATCAATCCAGAGGGAATTGCTATTGATAGTAGAGGGAATATCATGCTGTGTTCTCAGAGAAATCTCATATACATTGAAAACTATTAAAAATATCTCAAAGCTCAGGACAAAAATCAAACTTTTGAACCCTGAATTTTTTAAGGAAAATTACCAAGATATAAATCTATTGTTCACCAATGGTGTAATTTGGCCCAATTTCTGACTTACGACTACAAAATAGATGCGTTTCAATTTCTTTCAGCTGACCAAAAATATATTTTCTATGCCTTTTCAGCAACATCATGATGCCACCCCTGCGATGTGATCAGGAATAATTCATGAATAAAAATTCATCAATTATATTCCTGAATCAGCTCATGAATAATTCATGAACTACCCATGAACTTATTATTGGAAATCATAAAGTCATGAATTCATGAAATCAAGATTCATGAATATTCAAGAACTAGGAGTAGTTCATGAATAAAATTGCAATGACATTAGTTCATGAACACAAATCATGAATATTCATGAATATATTCCAGACATTCATCATAAATTGTGAATGTTCATGAATACCATCATGCATGTCATTACGGGGAAATTTGCAGAACACTTGAAGTACAACAGCAGTAATGCCCCCCTCTTGCAAACTTCACAGTCAATAACATAGGAGTGGTGAAGTGCTTGAAATTTTTATAAGATTTCTTGTTAAAAGTGTTTAAAGATCAAAAGCTAATTTCATTTTGAAGTTTGTGCCAAATTCAACTCCGTTAAATATTTTTAAATTCAATACAAACAAAATTATATCTTGTTTTAAAAATGATTGTTTATATACCAAAATAAAAATATGAAATGCAAGCAATTAATGTCAAGGCATAACATTCCACAAGAACAATAACTCTTTTTATGAAAGAAAAAAATTGAAGAAAACTGTCTTCATGAAGAATCATGAATCAAATGTTAGAATTATTCAGAGTATTTCACTTCAATATAAAGTTCATGAATATTCTTCATTATTCATGAACTAATATTACTATGAGTGATGAATATGTTCCATGAATTTTATTCATAAACCACTCTTATGAACTGTCAAGCATCTTTTATGCGTCATTCATGAACTATTATGAACAAATCATGACAGTTCTTTTAAGTCATCAATATCATCTCGCAGGGGAATATTCAAAACTAAAATTCAGTATTGGGTTTAGAAATCCGAGTACTGGCAACAAGAATCTTAAAAGTTTTTTGGGGTTTATTTTTTGCTTCTATAGGATAGAATATGTTTGTTGTAGCACCTAGTCCTTTACGTTGGTGTAATGATGAAATAAAAAAAAAAAAAAAAAGAAATGCAAATATATTTTCCAGAACAATTTATTTTCTAGTAACAGCTTGGTAACAAATATGAGACCAATGGGCCTTTAACAACGTCTCAGCAACAAGTTATGGAGCCATGAATTCCAAATATACAGTACATATATGTCACAATGCATTAAAAATGAATTTGCTCACTTTAGCCCAAAAGCATATACTAATAGACACATGTAGGGAAAGAAGATTTGCCGAGGACTTCAGGCTTGGGACATTGCATGAACATGAATAATTTGAAACGAGGTGTTCACCATCCGACCCACATAAGAATAGAATTTAAATAGGAAACTGCTTTTAACCTCAGTGAGTTGAATTCCACAAACTGCATGACTTTCACACGTATCCATGTAGCTTGATATAAAACAAAGTGGTGTTTTTCCCTGTATAGCTAAACAGATCTTGACCCCCATCCTAACAACAGATTCCCTGATCAAAGGGACATGAATTTCACAAATTTGGTAGAAGCATTTATCTTCATTATTGTTTGTAATCAGTATAGATCTTTAAAAAATATAAAATGTTTCTAATACTGAGAGCCAAAATCTAGCCTTAATTGAAGGATGATTTTTAGAATTCTGTAGACTTTTCTTTTTATCATTACTTTGTACTCAGATTCATTGTTTGGTGTCAATAAGAATTATTTTAAAGAAATGCAGAAATTTCACTATTAATATGAATAAAGCCCTACCTTTAAGTCAAAATTTCTTATGAGTTTTACAATTAATTGGTAGCAGCTTCTTTTCTTATTTCTATGTGCACCTTCATTTTCTAATGTCCACAAATGAAAAAGAAATTTTCTGAAGATATTAACGAACCTTACAATCCTGTCCTAACCCAAAACTGATAGAAGAATCCTGTCCAATCATTACAGTACATAGTTCGTCTATTCTCTTCACGTTATACAGGTTCCAATGTGAAATATGATGAAAAATGGCCATGCACATACAGAAAAGAATAAATGTTAATGCATGACGGACCTCTACCAATCACAATAAGATACCACAGTGACTCAGGTGAACTAATAAACTATTGACCTGCTTTGCTGACTGATATAAATCGTAATATTAGTGTAAAATAAACTAAGAGAGTTATCCTAGTTCTTGAACAGCGCCATTAATGACCATCTTCATGTTTTCGTTATTTTCTGGAGGCACTGTGATCCCCCGTACAACCTTGTAACACGTGTTGATTTCTTTGTTGAATTTTTGAAGAGTAAAATCATGATTTGTCTTTATTTTTAAGAACAAATTTATTCATTCCCAGTGAATTCACTCTAAGCAAATGCTTGGGAAGTGGTTCATTGGCTAGCCCACACTTTGCTAAATTACGAATTCCCTCGAGAACTGAAGGTCCTTCGAACTTGACACAGCATCTGAATTGTTCTACCTTATCTGGTAAGCTCGGCAGAGTTTTGTTTCCTCTAAACTTGACATCGACCTGTTGAAATAAAGAAAACAAAAATGGAATTGTCACTTATATATGAGAAAGAAATGATACACTGTGGTTTTTATTTGGGTTTTTTCCCCATAAGCAAAATGAGAAGTATTCCAAAAGTATTTTATCCATTTTTATTGGCCAAGGATGACAATATGTTTCTTTTTCTAGAAAGAGAAACACCATTACATCACCGCCTCTGCTACTAGCAAACACAATTTTCCCTACATCATCCAAGTTTACAATGCAGCCTGCATTTATCTTTATCAGGAAAATAAGTAAATATCATACAATATCATGAATGTAATACATTAAATATGACACACCACAATTACTGATTTCAAATGCACCATCTTGGTCCATGCAAAGTTTTCGTCTGTTTGTAGAAAAAGAATTATGAGTGCTGTATCTCACTTGTAACTCAACAACTGACTTCTCAAATTTTTGCTGACCACTAGAAACATTTTACTTTTAGCATTGTTAACATTAACAAGTGAACCTAATGATGTCTGGACCTGCGTCGCTCGCATCTACTTTAGAAGACACAATATTTCGTCGGGTTAAAATTTCTTGTTTTGATTCCCAAAAAATTTCGTTGGATTTAATTTCGTCATTTCAAACCGCTCTGTATTTATCAACAGTTGGATTAAAAATTCGTCATGGATTTAATTTCTTAGTTATGCTACCAACGAAAATTAACGAAATTAATCCATGACGAATATTTGTGCTTTTATAAAATTTATAAAATTTTGTAATAAAAAAAATTTCTGTCAGTTCAGAATGGTATTAAATCCCCTAAAAACCATATGAATTTCTGAAATAAGCTGAAATGATAAGGTAATATATGATGATTTTTGAAATATTGTTAGTTCAAAGGGTCATGTCATTTATGAGGATTTTTGCAAATTTTTGAAGTTTGAAGGGGCATAACTTCCATAAAATTTAAAGGATCAATATTTCCTGCTAATATGCACAACTACATATGATGTTCATACTGTATACCAAGTTTCATTGAATTTGGTTGGATAGTTTCAGAGGACAAGATCATTTATGAGGATTATCACAAATTTTCTAAGTTTGAAAGGACATTACTTCTGTAAAATTTAGAGGATCAATATTTCCTGCTAATATGCACAACTACATATGATGTTCATACTGTATACCAAGTTTCATTGAATTTGGTTGGATAGTTTCAGAGGACAAGATCATTTATGAGGATTTTCTAAGTTCGAAGGGGCATAACTTCTGTAAAATTTAGAGGATCAATATTTCTTGCTAATATGCAAAACTACATATGATGTTCTTAATGTATACTAAGTTTCGTTGAATTTGGTTGGGTAGTTTCAGAGGAGTTGCGATGACAAGCTTATTGGGACGGACAGACAGACGGACAGAATGACCCAACTCCTAGACCTGCTTTCGCCGTTGGCGATGCAGGTAAAAATAGGAAAATGAAATTTGAAAATTTTCAGTTCAAAACGTGCCTAAGCCCCCCTTTTTACTTCCCCATTTAGATTAAAGTACTGAACAAACTTACAACTAAATTCTCCTCCAAGTTTTCTTGCAAATGAATTTTTATATTTTTACGATACCTTAAACTGCAGTGACTCCAGAACTGGTTGCTCATAACTGCCAAAGGCGTCCTCCAGGCTCAGTGATCGTTTACGTTTCATTGCTTCATCTTCTGATCTCATGTTGGGTTCTCTTTCCATTTCTTCTGCTACAAATTTATTTTACAGGGAATGTAATCACTCATCACTGCATTAATTTCAGTTTCCACAATGACAACACCAAAAATAGTCATCATGTGTTTTAAACTGTACTTTGTGCATTCATAGCATGATAACACCAGTCACTGATGGTGAAATTATGGCACTACCTTTACGCTTGTGTCGACTCATGAAGGGGAGGTTCTGAACTTCTTTCAGCCTTCCAACTGAAGTCTACAATACAAAAGATCCATGTTACAATCAGATGTTTGGAAACGTGAACTAGTGCAAGGAAATGCAAATCACCATGTTACGATCAGATGTTTGGAAACGTGAACTAGTACAAGGAAATACAAATCACCCAGTGGGAATTCCACCCTTATAAATCAGATGTTCCCCAAAATTAGCCAGTTAACACCTTACCTTTAGTACAAATTTCATCAAAATTCACACAGCATTTCATATGCATCTTCCTAACAAACCAAATGAATCAATATAACATCTATGACAGGTGCATAGTTACAATACTTTCAAATTCAAGAAAGTTTTATGATACATGCATACTATTTTGTAAGTACCGGTAATCATGAAACTATCTGATAATTTACAGAGAGCCCACCCTCCAGTCAAATTGCAGCATGTATTTTAAATGAGTTCAGAAACATGAACATGTGATACATGTAGAAAACCTCCGTTATCATCTTACCAACACTCAGCTATGGCTATAATGTTATGTACTGTAAATTCCTAATAAAATGCGAGTAATTTATAATCACGTAATTTCGCGAGGAGCATTGATCGCGAAATAAAAGTTTTCGCTTTTATTTTGACATGGTACTAAAACACATGTAAACACTATTCATTAACACAACAATCGCAAATTTAAGTTCTCGCGATTTGATGTGTTAGAGTCAACTCGTGATATAAAGTACTCGCATAAAGTAAGGAATCTACAGTAAGCGAGTATGCAAGTGGATCCAACATAACATCTAATTTAAATTAGATTGGAGCAAGTTTTAATGATCCTAGCCCAACGATTCAGCCTGTATCCTGCTACTATGACCTAGACCTTTGCCCTTGAGAAACAATAGGCATCCTCCACTTGGCATAAAGTGTAAGTGTACCAAGCTCAATGGCCCTAGCCCCAATGGTTCGGTTTGTATCCTGCCTATAAGGTTTTATTACTTTGCGATACTACAGCCTTGACCTTTGATCTCTGACTTGGAAGAATAAAAGGCATCATCCAGTTGGCCTAAGGAGATGTGTACTGAGTTTGACGATTCTAGCCCCAATAGTTTAGTCTGTATTCTGCCTACAAGGCTTTCCTATAAATTAAACTACGACCTTGACCTTGAAAAACAATAGGCATTTTCCTGTCATCATGGTGATCAAATGTACCAAGATGTAAGATTCTGGAGGTTAAGTTTTGGCCTGTATCCTGCCTACAAGGTTTATACAAATGGATGATGCCATACACTTCCTACAGTATTACCATAATACTTCCTGTCTTTGATGAGTGCATAAGAATTTGTTTTGCCTCAGACTAGAATATCGCTTTGTCATTGGTTGAAACATGTCACTGCCATCTAAATTTCCTTAGGCAGTGAGTAGCAAAATATAAACGGCAACATGGTGGCCGTTACGTCTGCAGCTAGTATTTTTTTAGTACTGAAACTAACTTTTCTCAATGCTATGCCATCTACAATTGGTCCTCAATAAAACAAACACAACACTTTATACTAGGTTTGTTACTGACTCTCTATGGAAATATGTCAGGTTGTTCAATTCCATAGAAGGTGAGGCAAAAACCTAATAAGCAATAATGTATGTGTAATGTCCCTTGATTAATACTTACGTCTCTTATTTTATTAAAAGCCAGCTGAAAAAGTGATTTGTAATGGAGTCCAGACAACATCATATTTCCCAATGTGTGAAAGCCAAGTGTGTTTGACAGACACTGTAAAAAAAAAAAAAATGCAAATCGCACACTTAAACAAGAGGTCCACAGGCCTTAACGGTCACCCGAGTATCATAACCCACACAGGGAGTCTCATATTTGCATTTCTTAAGTCTCAATACAGAGTATTTTATCAACATGTTAATATCTTTCAATATATGATTCTTATTCATGTACACAAGAAGATTATCATTTCAATCTCACACGATTGTTCAAGAATTCTAAATGAAAACCATATTGCTACTTTAATGTCCAGTTGAGGTTGGACTTTGCTTTTTGACCTTTTGACCCAAAATTCAATAAAACATCTTCGTCTCATGAGTAGTATATATATATGTATGAATATAGTGACTCTAGGCAGAATGGATAATGTTCTTGAGCCCAGACCAATATCGCTACTTTTGAGTCAAGTGTGCTTTGACTTTTGCCCTTTTGCACCTCAAATTCAATAGGGAAACACCTTTGTCCATGGGTAGACCATTTGCATGATAATGGTGACCTCTAGGTGGAAGACTAACACTAAAAGTCTAGGAACCATTCTGTCTACAGACGAATGGACAGACAACCTGATTCCAATAACACCTCCCTTCCCCCAACTTGTTACAGTGGGGTATAATTATGATAAAAGGCTCCCTTCTCATTACCAAATATTCATCTTACTTCACATTAATATCAATGAGCCATGAAAAAAGATGCTTTTTCAAATGTTTTTACCATATTAAATCCTTCCCCCCCCCTTTTT
>CAJDSM010051417.1:0-24603 GCA_903981925.1 Ostrea lurida | reverse complement strand
CAGTGGTGCGTCGAGGAGGGAGGGGGACGTCTAATATACCCTCTCTGAGACCCACTTGTGACTCTCCATAGGACCAACTACGCTGCCTCCGGATAAATGACGTTATCGAGCCCCACCGATATAGTCCGCAATCCTGTGCGTACAAAAATCCACGTTGTCTCTGTCATTTTAAAGATAGCATGATTTCCTGTTCTTTATTCTGTAACTTCATATGCTAGGCCGGACCATCCGTTCTTCCCCTTCTTATAAGTAGGTTACCTTTTCCAATTTCAATATGAGCTTTCACAATAACCTTCTATATTTCTGTTTATAACGTGGAGCGAGTATCTAAATTCGCCTACCAACTCAAGATTCTCGAACTATCATGGTGTCTGCGAGGCCTGCTGGATTCGCTTCTGAGAGGTAACTGATATCGCGTCGTTTGCGCTACCACCAACCTTTTGAGAGCGTTCGTGGAGTCAATTCAAAACATTATTGTCCTGAAAGCACGACCTGTAGTAATTTAGAACAGATGCATTGGTGCTGTAGTGCTCCTACATATGCCGGCCATCAACCTCTACTTCTAACCTAGTAACAAGAACTATCTAATCACAGGTCCTCTAATCGGTGTGGTCCGTATTTCAGTTAGGGATGAGTCACCCTCCCTATATAATGATGCTAATGGGCTGATACGGACGCAGGCCGAGGCTCTCTGTTCTATTTTCAAGCTTGAATTCCCCGATAAAGTAGATGTTATAGGCGACTAAAATAAGAGGAGTGTTTGGAACTGGTGTTTGCCACCATTTTGAATGTTTTCCCTTCGTCATCTTTCTAGCAGCCCGTGTAAACCATCGAGAAGTCCATCTTCAGTAGTGCTCACTCCATCAATAATCTTTCCTCCCTCTAATCAAATCTTGATAACTTTGATCTTTAGCTAGCTTCCGCTTTACCCTCCATACCCAGATGTTCCGAGAATCCGATCACATTATCCCTGATCGATAATTCTCGGAAAATTCGCGCTCATGTTAAACTCGCTTAGACATTTCTAAGAGACGATGTCCAAAGTCTTGGAGAGCGACACAGCAAATAGTCCGAATCATCACCGCGAGCGGTATCAACAGGGACGCGATTGCCCTGAGTTTTGACTGTAATTTCTCGAGTGTTGTGGTAAGGCGGACTGGGGAGGGGTTAAGTTTTGGGCCGCGGGCGTATCGAGAGATGCGTGCCCCAAGTTGTGGGGTGCACTTTGTCCGTGTCTACTCCTGTGGTCCTGATCCGTCAACCCAATTTTTGCGTGGCCGGAAGTAGGAAAACCACCTGAACCGTCGGAGACTTACACCACCGCTTTCACTGCGGTGAGCTATATATAACCATAGAGTTTTGACATAACCTCGAATTTTGATCTCCTGTTGTATATGACACTTTAACCCGCCACACCGATTACGCTCATGTGTGGCTCACTTATTCACGTGTCAGTCTTGGTGGTTTGCTCTTATTCCGAAATATATTCTTATTCCATATAGTTTTGTCCTCTTCCATGGGGGCCTAACGTACTCCCTTGTGGGGAACTCTTTTGCTCTTCGTAGACCGTCATCATTCTCTTTTTGAGGAATCGTACTTTGTGAAACCACTTAAACTCAATAAACGCTAGTATACCATACATTTTCGTCATAGCCAACGCAGCTGTCTCTCCGTACCAATCGTATACTGGCTTTTTCTATTACGTCGAGAAATAATTGCGCTTGCCATATAACATTCTGAATGTGGTCTCATAAGGGTCAATGACTGCTCTCAGTTTGCCATTTCATTCTATTCGCAGAATATTTGACTCATAGCATACTCTTTCGTGCAGAACACCTGAATTGGTGAAACTTCTTCTTGTTCAGATGGCAGTAATCACAGATTTTCGCAAACCATATTTTTGTTACACTATTAATTCAAACTATACACTTTTACTTTTAACTGAATTTTGGCAAAGTTAACTTGTTTTGTCATCACATGCAGATGTGTACGATTAAGCAGCAATTTGGCCTCAGCGGGGGCCCTTGACTGACTTGTGTCGTGTCTCTCGGTTTTGACTTATTCATCTATTATACTTATGTGTCATTATTGACACTATACATTCCGACTTCCCAGTACCAGCTACTCTCGCTTATAAACAACTGTCGCCACATTCATATTCGTTACGCCCAATGGTATTTCGACGTCCCGTGGGTCACACCTCTCTCTCAGCATTACAACTTCCCTCTCTGGATAATAGAGGTGTGTAATGACACGACTATTACTCGTTCCTAAGTATATATAGTAACACCCCAATTTTCGTTTATCTCTACTTAGCTCTGAAACTACAATATATAACTGACCCTGAAATATTCCCAAACTGAAACTATTGTCCTCATTCTTCATGTATTATTTAGACTAGCTAAGTGCCCTTATATTGTCCAGCATCAACACGGCATGTTTAGATTTCTCTGTAAATTCGCTTATTATAGACAATATAGCTGTTATTTAGAATATGTGAATGGGTCGGTATTTATTTTGAAATAGCGAGCGTTTAATCTATTTTTTTATCATATACTTTAGAACTTCGCTGGTAACTTAGTAGTCCTCAACCAGGGTTTTTCAAGCTTTGTATCGTGCAAGCCTGAACAGTAAACCAGACTTACCTTCTAGCCCTTATATCTAGTCAAGCTTTCAACTCTCCGTCGATATCTGTCGGTGGGTTACGATATTCCTTCAGTTTAGACAAGAAGGAGCAATAATGTATTTCATATTTTGGGCCAGATAATTTACCAAGTTTGATCTTATAAGTTCCACCTTTTCATGCTAAGCTTGATGCCAAATTAAATCAAAAGTAGATATTTAGTTTTAATAATACTCATAGGTCATTAAAGCACCACACTCCCATTTTTCTTTTTGGGGTTTATAATTCTCTCCTATGTATGGAAATTTGCATTATACTTCAAGGAGATTTGCCTATACTACAAATCTTATATTCGAGCCTACATTGTATTTAATTGCAAAATTTGTGTTTAATCGAAATATATGGAGAAACAACCTTTTAAAAAGATTGAACTTCCAATAATTCGTAATTTGGACGTAATTTAGGTATCGACTGTGGACCATGGCCAATTACACATTATGTAAAGTTTAGAAGTAATTAATCTGACATTAAAACATTATTACCGTCCTTTATTTCCCATGATACCAATTCTTGCTTTGATTTTGTCGGAGAAAGCGTTATTTGTCCTCGAAAGAGTTCACCAAAGACGAGCAGCGAACATTTAACTCTCCTCGTGTCGTCATTCTNTGAAAGAGTTCACCAAAGACAAGTAGTGAACATTTAACTCTCCTCGTGTCGTCATTCTCTCTCCCAAATTACCCGAACCCACTAATTAACTCTTTAGGTGTTCTACTGATAATAATGATGGCTCGTGTGGCGATACTCTAATCATTTACAAATCAGATTTTTGGTTACTACTAATTAATCCCAAGTCACGACTACAATCGATGCCTGTGAAAATAGAAAACAAATCCAATGCCTGCTTGATTTATGCCTCCGTCCTTATGTAGCTGGCTGATACTGCAGGTATTATATGAAAACATCTATCAAATACACTGTGCACAAGCCGATGACAGTAGTAGATATCACGGTAATTAAACATTGGCCACAAATTCGTATGATGATTGTATTTTTTTGATGATCTAATTATGCCTGCAGATATGAATTAGACTGCCCTCTTCATTTGAATTTGCGACTGGAAAACCCCACTAAAGGAGGGGATTGGACACTTCCAATGAATTGGATGGCATATGAATTTACCAAATCACAGTCAACTAAATTGGGAAAAAAGAGAATGCACCCCCTTACTGATTAAACTGTTAAATCATCGGGGTCGGATTCAGCAATTGAAGTTAGTCATCACACCTTTAGAAAACAGGGGGGCAAGTGTCCAGGGTTATGTCCTAGTGGGGCTCAGGCAAAGTCCCCTAAAGCTCCTAAATTTTATAGATTTTACGGGGCTTGCAATACATTTATGTTTCCTTTGAAGTCGTTTTTACGACAATGAGTTGAAATTTATGAAATAACACAAATAGTGTTTATTTCATAAAAAGGTGTTTTATTTTCTTTTCTTTTGTTGGATTTATGCTACTATATAATTTTCTATTTGTGGTTGTTATTATTTTTAAATAAAGTATAAGCTCTCCAATAAAAGTAACAATAAATCAAAAGATTTTTTCATTTATTTATCTGAGAAAGAGGGGGGAAACGATTGCTTCTTTTATCGTTTATTTTTTTCTAAACAAGAGACCGGGATTTTTAAAATTCAGGAGGGGGCGGGGATCCGCCACTTAATGACTTTTGATTAGGTGTACTCGTGACTATACAAACTTGGTCAGGTATTAGTCGATCTCGGTCAACATAATCAGATCCGTATCAATATCAAAAGTCAATAACTGTATAAAGGTAGTTTTGATAGTTTGATTTGCTTCAAACAACGATGGGCATGGAATTAATTACACCACTGTACACTTTTAAATTTCCGACAGGACGTAAAACAAACATATAAACATCAAGAGGCTCACATACCTTAACGGTCACCTGAGTATCATTGTCCATTAATTATATAGGATGTCTCATATTTTGCATTTAAACCATATTGCAACTTTATTGTCCAGTGCACTTGGCCTTTGACCCCAAATTCGATAGAGAACATCTTTGACCCATGGGTAGTCCATATCTAAACCTGAAAAATTCTAAATCGGTATCCAAAATATCCTTGATCCCACTTGCGTGTTAGGTTCCTTCCATCATTATTTTTATAATCTTATGAGGCAAAACTCATTCAAAAGCATCTACATGAAAAGAAGAAATATCTATAGCGGTGGCCTTTGATTCGAATTTCGATATATTGACGACGTTTTATCTTTTTAATAATAATGATTTTCATCCATATGTCGATTCAATATATCCCAACGAATTAGAAATAAAGGGCACCACTGAGTCTTCCATGTCTGCTTCGTACTTGGGTATTTTATTGAACATTAACATTAACGGCAAACTAACAATTCAACTTGATGATAAACGGGACTTATCAGTTTATCCATCGTCAACTTCCTATATTTATGTAACAATATTCCATTATCACCTGCATATGGTGTGTATGTCTCTCAACATATTCGATACGCAAGAGCTTGTTCTGTGTATGATCAGTTTTTGAATCGAGGCAGGCTACTTACAAACAATTTGTTGTTGCAGGAGTTTCACCAGCCACGTTTAACGGCAGCATTAATTTCCTAAATTCTATGGTCGTTATAACAATTTAGTTTACCTGTATGACCTACCATTGAGTCAAATGCTGTCTCATGTGTTTCATAGCCATTGTTAAGCCGTTTCTCACACACTGATTTGACTACGGATTGCTCCGTTTACCTGATCAAGACTATGGGCTCACGGCGGGTGTGACCGGTCAACAAGGGATGCTTACTCCTCCTAGGCACCTGATCCCAACTCTGGTCCGTGTTTGCCTGGAACACTTGTTCTTGTATTCTATTTGGGACTTACGAGATTGATCACTGTTCGTTATCTACATGTATAAGCATGCACGAAGCCACACAATCAAACTTCTATCCAGTATTAATAGTGGTCGAAAACGACGTTTACCTACCAAAACCTGGTTCCCAAACCTCCTCTTACATTCTTATGCAGTAGCAAAATCATCTTTTTGGAGATGATTGGTGGTGTCCTTCAGATGTGCAGCAAGTTTTCGGGATTTTGCTTTTTCACTTTCAGGGCAAATTTGGTGGAAAACAAAATCCTGGTACTCAGTGCATTGTGCCATGTGCAACAAGAATATGCGTATTTGCTCGAAGGGTTGGAATCTCAACCATTTTAAAGCTCTTTGAATAAAAAATAATTGGCGGTTAAGATGACCAAAGGGCACTTGCTTATGTGCACCATTAATAATTATAGTTTAGGGGTCAGAACCTGAATCGTAATAAATACTTTTCAACAATTGTGAAATACATGTAGGTCTTTGGATGACCCCAGAGCACTTGTCTAACATAATACTCAATGTACATTGACATATAAAGCAAGAATGTTTATATGGTATAAGGTATGTTATGTGGTAACTACTGTTGCTTCTTAGCTGGTTACTCAAGTACGACATAGAGTTTTTAATTTAAAGACAAATATTTGAGTGCGGGTATCATTTGGTTGCTTCTTGGTTCCCAGTTAGCTAGTCTTTCGGAACTTCCCGTGTTGAAGGAAGTCTGGTGTAATCTAATAAAATGCTACAATCTAATTTGTGAGTAAATAATGTTTCATAACGCTGTTGAGTCCCAGTGTCTAGCATCTTTTTCCAAAGGCAGACTAGGGTGGTGTCTGTATATTTTATGTTTTTGAATTTCCCCGATATACATATGCTATAACACTAGTAAGCATAGAAATAATTTATAATAAAATAATATAATAACTCTTTTTTTTAAACCCAAAATATTGTTGTTATCACCTTGCCAACAGATGGTTGCGTCTTGAACTTATTTGGCCTTGGGAACCCAAGCCCTACCCACTGACGATTCCGAACTTTATTATCTGGCTCATAATGAACTCAAGTTTCAGCTACAGTAACCAGACGCTAAAGAAAATCATCTTTTGACCTAAAACGCTTCAACAACGCCCTGCATGCTGATGCTCTGATTGCTATTTGCTCATTGCAGAGAGATTTTTGGAAACAACAGCTACTAGCTTGCGCATAGCTAAACGATCATATAAAATGGTTGAACCACTACCACGTGAAATCCCTAATAACTGCGTTATTCTCGTTCACCTGAATTCGCCTCAGAGTATACCAGATCCCAAATTTTCTTACACATTTCTTCGTTGATGGCATCCAGTGGGCGTCCAAACATGGCTTCATCTTCTAAAAACGTTAATACCGCATTTGAATTATCCTACCCAAAATTTAATCTAAGCATAAGATAGTGCAGCAGACCCCAAAACATCGACTAACACGCCGTGTATTCCCTTGCTTGTTTTACCTTTTTTATAGATGTATTTTGTTATTTTAGGAGAGGGCGTTCTAAGTTTTAAGAACTTGTGCCCGATCCTTTTGTCTATACCATCTTGACGTCGACAATAAAATACATGTATGCTCAATTCAATTCAACCTTTTTAATACAAGTACCGAATTTGTACAGAAACTGTTACGGGATGAGAACAAAAAATTGCCGTGTCCTTCAACCTTACATATAGGTATATAGATGATGTGCTATCAATTAACAATCATAATTTTCACAATTACGTCCATTTGATATATCCCGACGAACTCGATATAAAAGGACACACAGAATGCTGACAGATCTGCTTCATATTTGATATTATACTTAACATTGACTCTAATGGCAGACTAACAACTACTATTATTGATAAGCGTGATGACTTTAACTTTGCAATCGCAACTTTCCCTTTCTACGTAGCAATTACCACTATCACCTGCTTATGGTGTGTATATCTCGCAGTTGATTCGATACGAAGAGCATGCTATGCGTATGCGGATTTTTAAAGCGAGGCCAACTACTAACAAAAAGTTGAAGTTGCAGGGTTTTAAGGAATCTCGTTAAAGTCATATTTCGCAAAGTTTTCGGTCGCTAATAAATGACTTGTTTGCGATTACAAAGTATCACTAATCATATGTTGACTGATTTGTTCATATATATCCTTCAGTGTTCTCCCCAGGATTTTTTGATAGCGCTGTATTTTAGAGGCGCGCGGCACGACCTTATTACGAGCTTGTTGTGAAACGCGTCGTGCGTTGTAATGTTTTTTCGATGTTTAAATTTTACATTGATCTTTGTATAATTTACTAACTTCAATATCGTTTATGATTGAATGCATTCGTTTGATTACAATTTTTTAATATTGCTTGGTAACTGCTTACATGATTAATTGCAACATAAAATGTGTTGATTGGGTGAAAAATCTTCGACATTGAACTTCGTCTTACAAGAATATTTAACCATCACAATACACAATCTAATTGACCTTTATAGAACAGTGCTGGACTTATAACAGAGCACTGTTTAGTGATAGCCACAGTGCTGAAAACTCACAATAGCGCTGTAAAAATACCAGCGCTTATAAAAGGGCCTGGTGGAGTCGAGAAACACTGCATCTTTGTTAAACTGTCAATTTTTCTTACTAGGATTTGACTACGGGTAATTCGACAACGGGCTAACGGCGAGTGTGACCTGGTCAGCAGAGGACTGCTTACTCCTCCATGGCACCTATCCTGCCTTCGCTTTTTGTCGGAGGTCCTGTGTTGCCCTACACTCGAGTTTTGTATATGTTTTTTGGATTATGATTACGTTTAACCACGAATGTTACCATCGCCTATTTGTATTATAGCACGGTACTCGACTTTAAATTAGAAGAATGCCTTTGCATCACTAGCCATGTTTGACATTCAATATCTTATTAATTTTGTACCCAGGTATAAAACGTATACATGTATTGAAAAAAAAAAAAAAGTGGGGGGGGGGGATAATTATATTGAATCTGAAAAGACTCCATCCTTAAGCATTATCGAAGCAAACTCGTCGTCTTACTCTAAAGAAATTTGTTTTGCCTCGGACTAAATTGCAGCCCTGTCAATGGTTGAAACGCGTCATGTGACTGCCGTCTATATTCCTTTAGACGGCAAGTAGCAAAATATCGACGGCAACATGGCGGCCGTTACGTCTTTCAAGTACTGACATTAACTTTTCACCACACTATGCTGTTTATATCTGGTCCTCGACAAAACATAACTCTTACTCTAAATTTGTTACATGTGTATACTGACTGGCTGCGGAAATAAGTCAATATGCCAATCTGATTCGCGGCGTCTTCTAGAATTTTGAAAATTCAATATTTCAATGGTAAAAATGGCAAGATGAAAGTCACTTCCGATAAAAAAAAAAAAGAAGAAAAAAAAGAAAAGTGGTGACCCCCCCCCCCCCCTCCCTTAAGACACTTCCCCCAATGTGACGATATTTAAAAGCTATAAAGCTCCAAATTAGCATAAACTCAAATTATTGTATAGGTATCTTTAATTATTTAAAAATATCATCAATTCATTTGATGCGCGCAATAATTCAATTGACGATCTCTTCAAATACTAATGATATATCTTTAATTCGGAAAACGCGTATTAAAAATTAATTGAATTGATGATCTACTCCAACATAAAACTTTAACTTTCCGTTTAAAGTTGACGAGAACCTTGACAGGAATCTGTTGGAGAATAGAAACACATTTCGATTCGGTTATGATTCCGCCATAATCTACCGACCTGAGACATCTGGGATTCAGAAACAATCCACAGCTTTACTACAGGCAACACTTATAAATTATTGTGTGAAGCCAACAACTACATATACCTCATCAACTGTAAACAATGTAGTGAACAATATATTGGGGAAACTACAAATACAGACTAAGAATCAACAACATCAAAGCCCAACACGTGACTGAACTCATGGGGAAAACACTTCAACAAAGGTCACATTTGGTAAGACATGTCCCAACAAGCAGAGAGAAAGAGCACATACAAATTCTGGTTGCATGTTTTGAAATCATTCCGTCCAGGTGTAATAGGATAAACCCTAAGCTTAATCGTTTCCACAGCCAAATACTCACCCGATGAGATGTTCTCTGTTGTATGATTGATGAAAATACCCTTTGCCTACCTCGATGCAACGCTCTGACCTTGAACTCGTTATTTTAGCTATATAACGAGTATTCCCAAAATTGCGACTATTGTTTGACCTTCCAAATTATGTTTTAAAAAAAAAACATTTAGAAATATTTACAAGTACGGGTTTACATAGCTTTCTCTTCTTCATATTCTGGTCATTTAATTCGTTTGACCTTAAAAAGAAAAAATAAAGAAAAAAGAAAAAAAATAGGCCTATTGACTTGGAAAACTCTTTAGAATTCCGGACTACCATAAAACATTATTAGAGATATTTATAAGTACTGATTTATATAGCTCTCTGGCTTTAGACAGAGTATAATATCATATGAAGAGACATGATTAAAAGTGAATACAAACCTGGAAATCAAGGAGGACAGACAGCATCATACATATTAAAAAAAAATAGACGGAGTTTTTGTTGTTGTTGATTACACTAATTAACTTTGTTGAGAGAAATACAGAATAAGGTACGGTCTGTTGGTCAGGTGTTGGGTGTCATTCAACACTTGGTACATCGGCGCAAACTAATTTCAGTGAACTATACAAGCATATCAATTATGTAGATTCTTTTCAAGTTAATATATATATCCCCATGGTGACAGAATAACAAGAGAGAACCAAAAAAAAAAAATAAAAAAAAATTATTTTTTTTTTTAAAAATCCCTGGTTTTACTTTTTATGACAACGGTTTCTTCTTTTTTTCTTTGCTTAAAAGCTATAATTTCCACTTTATACAAGTAATGGATTTGAGTAACTCATGAATTCCCTCACAAGTTCGAATTAATTTAACTTATCATAGTCAATATATTTAGAAACTATATTTTACAGTAAAGCAATCATTTCAAAGACAAATGATCATAAACAGGTCAACAGTTAACACCAACGGAAATTGAACCCAACATAAAATGACACCAAAATAAAAATCGAACTAACTTATGACGAACCACTTTCGAAAGAGTTTAAGATTTCCTGTGAGCAATCAACAGCTTCGTTCCAGCAGAATCATCTTTGTTGTCATTTGTCGTGTATAGCAGACGTACGTCATCAATGTTCACAGGGAACCGAATCAAAGATCTTTTTTTCAATTCCCGACGCATGACTTTTTTTGCGTTTGTTTTGTTGGAATGCAGTTATATATATATATACACTCGAAAGAATTAACTTTTTTTTTCAGTTAAATAATTGATTGTTGATACCTTTAGCCTAAGCATTTACACGGCACAGAATGCAGAATTGCATTCCTGACAATTCCAGGACGTGTTTGTGTGGCGTTTCAAGGATAGCTATTTCAATTTCAATCAATAAGTAATGAGAGTACCCAATACCTTCACGAAGACATCAGGAGAAAAAGTAAAACCAACCACGGTGAACATATTGAAATATCTTTATTCAATTTAGTCAAGAATACTTAAAGTAATAAGATTCTCTAGACAAAAAAATAGATCTCAGAGGAAATTACATGGAATCAAATTTCCAAATGGAATTGTATTACTAGTATTTGTAATTCTCACATCAATATGCAATAAACGATGTAGAAAGCAATATTATGATGGCATCATTTAGTAACGACAAAACCCCTTTTACTGCTCTGCATATCGTAAACGTCGCTACAGTTTTACGTGCCAAACGGTATCATGCCTTGGGCCAAATTGCATCAACTGCAAACAAAATATCGGCAATGTTTGCATCTAGCAATTTATCATCTAGAATTTTCTCAGAATAAAAATCCCTTTTCAGATCATCTTTCATAATTTGGGAATCTATACTCGGTTGCACAGTAAATAAGCTATTACTTTTGCGCGCCAGCGGCGGCTTGGCGCGGGCCCCTCTTCCAATCATGCTTCCGACACTTTTGCTCCAGAATTCTGACACCCTCTCTCTAAATCCGTTCTTCCTGTTTTTAAGACTTGTAAGATCTGCGTCTACTGTATCGCTTTGTTCTGGCATATCTTGGAGAGGAATTGTCTCCGCGTTTCTATGACCATCAGATTCACAAACAGAGAACATGACGTCATCCTCGCTGGTCTGTGTCTGAATGCTTGGAACTTTTAGAACTCTTTTGTTTAGATTATCACAAGAAGCTGTTGCTTTTCTACGTCTTTTCAGAAATGTTTGGTCATGACGGTAGATTCGATCAACACATGATTCAGATTTTTGTTTGACAAAATCATTTCTCTGT
The DNA here is from genome assembly GCA_903981925.1 of Ostrea lurida. Lineage (NCBI taxonomy): Eukaryota > Metazoa > Mollusca > Bivalvia > Ostreida > Ostreidae > Ostrea > Ostrea lurida. The sequence continues at coordinate 12,705 of CAJDSM010051417.1, read as the reverse complement.
CTACATTTTTTATTCTGTATGTCTTGAAGCCTTGCACGTAACAAGATGATTTCCCTTGTTTTGGGATCAACATGAAAATTGTCAGTCTCTTCGATTTGTATCTGAGGGACATCAAAACGAGTTTCTGCGTAATCACTTTCACTGTATTGTGAGTCGCACACTGAGTGTTGCTTGACCAAAGTTCCACGTCTTCCTGGGACTTTCAGGGTTGTGTCCATGTAGTCTCTGGTCGGGCGCTCCTGAATGAAGTCCATCTCGAAACTGCTTTGCTTTGATGGCATGTCAACATCATCTTCTTCGGGTATATCCTCAGATGCTGATGATATAAACATACCACCCCAGTAGGGATTATCCGAACTACAGTGAGATTCAAATGAGCTAGAATTCTGATTCAGGAGCTGTTGCCAGCTGTAGTTTTTCTTGTTGTCCATGGTTTTCAGTCTTGGGGATTTGTTTGAGATTTCGTTTTCATCGTCTGTTTCCGACATTTGTATTAACCAAGAGAAGAGTTTGCTGTACGATTCCACTGTTGGAACATCTTTTTCCTCTGACAAAACAATACCGTTTACGTCTGAATTCTCTAAAATCAGAAAACAAAACAATGAATTGTGTATTTTAAACCATCAAAAGAGATATTGATCATGGTCCACAACTGAACAAATACCCCTGCAGTATAGATAAGAAATATAAAAGTATTCTTGATATACATGTACTATGTTGCAACCCAACAAAAGAGAAATATTAATCAATACGAATATATGATCAATAAACAATTATTATCACTAATCTCTTTTCTACGTAATGAACCTGTCTTTATAGGAATTTCTGATCGAAGATCAAACAGTTGTCAAAGCAGTGTTTTTCAAATAGGCATGGTTCAAGGATACCTGAAAGTTGTTTGTGGAAAATTAGACGTGTATATAGTGTAAGTTTGCATTTCATTAACGTTTCATACAATATTGATGTCGACATTTATGCTTGCTCGACTGTTATTTTCTTCAAGGTTATTCAAAAATAAAGCATTTTGCTTAACATCATTTTTTATTTATTCGTGCGGAGGATCTTCATTGGCCGCGATAAAAAAAAATCACAAAGACTTGACATTATAGATGCACCATAGAAGTACTTCAGTGATGTGTCTAAGGTGCCTTTTCCTGAANGAGGATCTTCATTGGCCGCGATAAAAAAAAAATCACAAAGACTTGACATTATAGGTGCACCATAGAAGTACTTCAGTGGTGTGTCTAAGGTGCCTTTTCCTGATTCACACTTCTAGCAGGAGTTCACGCTAAATTAAGTACAGATACAGTAGCAAACATATGATATATAGAAGCTTAGTCCCCAAACCTCAAATTACAACCATGTCAACTGAACTGTGAGACACAAAGTGTGGAAAAAATTATCTAACTTCTATATCAAAAGATTCAAACAAAGGTACCAGAAAGAGTACATGACACGTCCGTCACAAGCATATGTTGGGTTGTGAATTGTAGAACTCTAGGTATTATCAGTTGTGATATAATGTCTTTTGAATCATATGAATAAATGGTTCTTGATATTGACAAGAGGTAGCTAGACAAAACCAAGGTTTTGTTGCGAATCAAATTCCTTGCAATATGGACAATTCTAAGTTGCATACAAAGGTCTTGGTTTGAAAACTGTACAAATCTGTGTAATATTTCCTAAATACTGACTAAGTTCAACAACCTATAATTTTCTCAGAAGTTGAAGAAAATCAAAACTCTTGCCACATGCACATCCACATCTTCAATACCCAAACAGTCTGTAGAAGAAGAACGCCCTCACTTGATAACTGGGAGGATCAGACAGATCTATGTAATATTTCCACATAAACAACCTGGTTGAAATTAGATGTTATAGATCCGCTTTTATACTCACATACACAAGATATGTATGCGAGTGGATCTAACATCTGATTTTAATCAGACTGCAAGTTTAAACAACCTGTTATTTTCTCAAGAATTCAAATAAACAAATAAATGAATAAAATAAAATCTTTATAACATGCACATCTTCATTATCCATATAAATACTAAGTGACATAAGAAGGTCATAGTTTTAGAACAACAGATGAATCACGTGCTCTCTTTGTAATATTCTCTCATTAACAACCTGTAATTGTCTCAAAAATCAAAGAAAGCAATCACATCTTGAACATCAACACAACCACTCTGTAAAATAACAAGATACTAATACAATGTGNTCTCAAAAATCAAAGAAAGCAATCACATCTTCAACATCAACACAACCACTCTGTAGAATAAGAAGATACTAATACAATGTGAAAACCGTTGGAGAACTTAGACGGACAAATCATGCATCCTTCACAAACATTAAATTCCAAATCAAATGGCAAAACTCCATGCAGCAAGGGAAGTCTAAAAGGATCAAAATTGCAGCATGATCTAGAGTGACCCACAAAGAAACTACATAGCAAGTTTCAGCTTGATGTGTGACCAAAACAGAAACCCCGAACACACAGGCGTACAGACATCACTAAATACATGTATGTACGATCTATTTAAAGACAGGCGTAGGATAAAAGACTTCTATTTGCATATTCTTGGAACATCAAATCGTCGACAAGACTCGATAAGAGTTAGAATGTGTCAACTTATAGACCTATTAACACCCATGAAACTCTAGCAATTATCTGAGAGAATGCCGGGTATCTGATTAGATTTAGAACTGCTACACACATCAAGCAGACAATACAAATTCACGTCCATTTTTTGTCGAAAATTGACTCTAAATATCCGCCGGAATCAATTTAGCTGGCACGTCTGCGAGAGCACAGCAAGCTAATTTGATACCCAATGTCTGAGTACTAAATTTTTGAAGAAAAAACCACCAAAACCAAACCAAACAAACATAGATATCAATTACTAGAAAACTAATCTTTTTTGTAATATGGGATATTTTCATGGATTGTCAGGGTGCAATTGAATATCATACAATGGGTTTTAATATTCATGAGTAGTCATAAAAAGTTTCAAATCCCAATACCAGTATCGTTTCAAAGCATCAATTTGCAAAACGTCATCACTGTTGAATCTGTAGCATTGTGTATTTGAATAAAAAAGACAGGTTAGCTTAGCTACATTTATTGTAACAGTAAGTTGGGTTTGTGACTAGAGATGTTCTTTTCTATGGTTGAGTAAAGCTATTTTCTTCTGATCGGAAGTTGGTATGCTCCGGGGTTTCCTTTGTAGACAATAGCTGGGTTTCACATTAATATTTATCACAAGACAAATCTTACGATTATCTAAGATATAACTTACGACAATCATAAGATTAAGGCAAATCTTACGATAAGTTATTTATTCTGGGATATTGTAATGAATGCTAAATTGAGATAACCCAATCTCAGGAATAAAAAAAGAAGGAATGAAATGATATGAAATGGAAAACTCCAAAGGTATTGAGATCCCTAAATACCGTTTCTATTCTGTTCGAATCTGTTGAAACAAAAAAGTAATATAAAAATATGAATGTTACAAGCTTCTGTATAAAACCTGTTAAACGGGTGTTCGACTGCATTCGCTGTATTGTCAAGGCAGTTGAGTATGCTAAATTACATGTACCTAGAAAACATTCTGTGCTTATAGTCTACAAAGTTTTGGAGATGGCGAGGAAAATGAAACGGTTTCCAAAGAACTAAGTTCGTTTGGTATCATATTTTGCCCCGTAATTTTTTGAAGAAAAAAAACGACATTCTTGTTGAATCAAATTCTTACACTGCAAAATAATGATGAAGATACATCTATCTTAAAAATAAACCAAAACTTTTAAAATGTGGTACAAATACGATGAGCACTTTCGCTTCAGAGATGACTTTATTACAAAACGAAGTCGAAAAAAGGCAAAAAATTGTTGTTTTCGAAACTTAATGTCCGTGTCCCTAAAAAGATGTTCCCTCCGGATATAACTGAGCCGTCTATATCTTACCGAAATATATGACACGTACCACCATGCTAAGTTTAGACTTACAACATGTATTGTTGAATCAAATGATTTCAAACTATTTTAAAGTTATCATAAGACAGATCTTAGTCATAATTAAGACAGATCTTAGTCATAAGAGAGTTTTGTGAAACTGGCCCATTATCTTTATTACATATATTTTAGCGACAGAAAAACGCTTTCGTACTTTATTAATTTAAAACAAATTAGGTCCCCCCCCCCCCCCTCCCACGAAATATATTTTTCCTCAGTGAGGAATCCCTATATCATTTGGAAAGAGGTTTCTCTTCTGTAACATGTAACCTTTCATCATAATATCCTTTTTAATAAAAGAGGGAACATGCCCTTAATTTCCAAAATTTTGTCATCTTGTAAATTTTGAATTTTAATATCCGACCAATCACTTGTTTACAACTACCCGGTAAATTTACAAAGCCGGGAAAAAAGACAGCTTAACTTTTTCAATTGTCGACATGATTACAATTCCAGCCGCAAGGGGGAGACGGCACCATGTTGACTCGTGGTGCACTTTTATGTGTGTACGAACACAGATCGACATTCTCTTGTATTTACTATGAACAATCAAGTTTACAATTTAGCGGGGTCGATATCAGAATCTGAAAAGATAGTACTACACTGCGTATATAGTTTTATATACATGTATTTATGAAATATATCTAACAATAATGTTGTTTCTGTGCCAAGGTTAGTTTGTTCTTGTAGAATAAAAAAGTCAACATTTTATTTCTTTTCTATTTAGCATAGTTCCAGAATATGATGAAATCTCATATAAAGAATTGGCACACAAACCGTGAAGTTATAACACACAATCTACATGGAAATTAGAAACAGAAATTGGCGCGAGAAATTGCCCGCCATCTGAGATTGAAAGATGATTTACAGTCTTCTGATGCCAGGAAAAGATATCTGTGACAGTAATGAATGCAAAAATGTACCCAGAAAATCAATTACCAATTTATCAAATACCAATCTTTCCTCTTATAAATTTCCATTAGCAAATTAATTTACATTTTACTATGCTCTGGTATTATATTTCGTGGTCTACTTCAGTACAGTATGTCTATATTTACATATAACATTTGACATTCTTACGTTATGAATCACAGAAAAATAAGTAAGTGCAAATAAATGACATATCTTTGTAAATCAATTTTCAAAATTCCTCTGGTAGTGCCATTTTGTTACCTGAACATGGCGAGGGTTCACTCCTCTTTTCTTCCGTGTCACATCCGGTACTGCAATGAATTCCTCCCATTGAGAGACAAACTTTAGTAATTTTCAAATAATTTTTTAATCAATTAGCGTCTGGATTTGGAAGCGAATTATTCTGTTCCCATAACTAATTCAAATGCCACGGCGGACTTCCATCGTTGCCGATTCCCAAGGACCAGCCGTTGACATAACACTAAATTAGCTGCCAGCGTCCCACTTGTGACAATGGTTAACTGTCAGTTTCCGAAGAAATAGTGCGCTTTCTTCACCCAAGATGTTCAGGCCAATAACGCCTTTCCAAACTTAAATCTCCCGGAAGAAAGCGCGTCTCTTAGTTTCATTGGTTCTTGGTGTGAACTTTCGCATGATACGATACTATATATTCAAACACGCTTCAGCTGAAGGCAATAGTGGAGGTTTTTCTTACATTTACTAGTACCACTGATGTATCNCTTGGTGTGAACTTTCGCATGATACGATACTTTATATTCAAGCACGCTTCAGCTGAAGGCAATAGATCATTTCACAAATGGAGGTTTTTCTTACAATTACTAGTACCACTGATGTATTAAAAAAATCTTTGATAGTTTGAAACCATTGCTTCTTTGATTTTTGTCGCGATAAAAGCAATTTTAAATAGCGTCCATAAGTGTTGGATATATATAAGTTTATACAACAGGCGACAAGTTTCCAGGAAAACCCGGTCAATCTCCTTGACAAAAGCTAATTTGGCGCCGTACAGAAATCCTCAGATGGCGGGTCCTTCCTGTTTCACTTCGGAAACGGCACTATCGTCCATACAGCATAGAGAGCCAGTTTCTTTCGTCGATAGATCAAAAGTGTTTTTTCATTGCGTCAAAAAGAACGCCAGCACGGTCTAAAAATGTCACATGAAGAACCAAACAACTATACACTTAAGACTATTCCCGAGATGTTCTGTGCATAGATATTCCCAAGTGAAAATCGATAGGTTTTTAAATATTAAAACCTGTTCACTCAGTTACTTCAACTATATGCTTTGACGAAAAAACATAATGAAGGACGAGCTTTGATAACTATATTGTGAACATATTGATTGTCTCTGTTTTCACTCCGTACTCTAAACGAAATTGCATGAAAAATTACGTAAACCTTTCAAGATGCAAGTGTAATTTCTCATTATACATTTTCGACCATGTATCTTTCGATCACGCGTCGCAGGTATGAAATTTCAGTAGAAAGATAAGGAATTATTTCCATAAAATAAGATACGAAAACATTGTCTCATCGATTTCTTGTCAATATTTTGTGTGTCATAGATTCGATGCCCATAGTGTTTCAATAATTTATATCCTTAATGTGCATATAATTTGACTAGACATGTTTGGATTGGAATTACGTATGACAAAACCTCTTGGATAGTTGGTCAAAATGTTGAGAGCGAAAATTGGTCCCAATACATATTACATGTACGAAGGGTTGGAAAACGAATGAAAAACTATTCTCCCAAACACCTACGTACACAATTAACTCGTTGAAGTAATAATAAAACGATATCTTAACGAGAGTGCGAAAGGAATGCATAATTAGATAGATATGATCTGGAGTTCTTATTGTTTGATAGTGATTATTTTCATCCCGTCGTTTCCCTTGTTGTTCATTTCGAAGAAATCGTCGTTTGACATCCATTCCGTATTGTATCATTATTTTGAATTCCGCGATAATAAAGACAATAGTTAACCCGATATCAGCATCGTGAATATCAAAGTCGGTCGAAGGAAGCGCATATAAAATAAATTAGATGAAGTGTTGACTAACAGAAAGGGTTTTGCTGATGTAATAGGGCCCGACAGGTTATGAATTCTAATGATAGATAACACTGATTATTTTTTTCGTAAATAGGCAAGGGAAACGAGAAATTCCTTTCGAAATCACTTGCCCGATGTGAACCCATTTCTTGGAAAATGTGTCACATCATGAATTCATTGGCCCGTTATTTGACAGGTGCGTGATATTAGTATGAATATTGATGAACCAACAATTCTAGAAAATATCAAAGTTCATCAGCTTGTAAAGCCCTCTTGATTGAATTCGTCTTAGGCTAGATAAACTTACGTTAATTACAAAAGAATTATATATAGTCTTATCTACATCTGTTTCTGTGAATTATTTGAAGGCTTCTAGTCTCTCTCTCTCTCTCTCTCTCTCTCTCCCTCTCTCTCTCTCTCTCTCTCTCTCTCTCTGTGTCAGCCCCACTCTCGATACCAAAGCCCCTATCTTAAACTACAATATGCATTTCACTACAAAGGCTTTCACTTGATCACTAAATACACATTCTCTGAAGACGATAGAGAGACTTAAATCAAATCCCAACATTCCCAAAGGCAAGTATGATTCACAAGGATAAAAGCATGCTTCAGCCACCGAATGAGGTGTGTATTAAAGCCGAGAAAATATTGTAGGGTAAATCTGTATTAACAGTCACTATATACATCGATCATTTCCCCCCAGTGCTCAACAAACCAATAGACCTTGCATGTGTCGTAATATAGTTTCTTCTCGTCTCTTGTGGAAAGGCAGAACGCGTCATGCAATTACACTTTTCTGCAAGGCAGCAGATGGTTCGACACGTTTTTGACATATAAACGAGTTAGCAGATTATGGCAGGTCACGGGGACTCCCTCTGAGAACCGAACGTAAATTATTCAAGTTTGGCTGCGTTGAAAATTCGAGTAATCAAAAGTTCCATCTTCGTAGGTACAAAAATGTCCTGGCTCTCTCCCTAACACGCACAGGTCCGTTCTCTTAATTCTGATGACGCAACATTGTTCCCTGCATTACAATATAAGATGAATTATAACTATTCTAACTGACCTATTTTCATCTTTAGAAGCTGAGTACTCAGACTACGTTCAGAATTATAAAGTCTCCGGTCGGTGTTAATAAGGAATGCTGTAGATCTGGGACTTGGTATTGTAACTAATTCCACAAAGTTGTCGAAATTAATGACGCAGTTATATGACCAGTGCGCACATCGCCCGAATTATATGGAATAATTTCATCCCGGAACCTCATAAAACACCGATATTAATCTATTATAACATATAACACATTTAAATGAAGAAAATAATAATAATAATAAATCTTTACTTAATGTACTGCTTTCTAGTGTATGAGATGGACTTTCCATTTTTATAAACATAACGGTCATGTGTGTAAACATTGGCAAAACATAAATAAACCCCAAAATATATTACAGAGGTACTAATTATTAAAAATTTTTATCATAAAAAATTCATAGTAATTGTTAAATATATATTCTGTTGACATTGTTTTATGTTAGGTAAGATTTTACATCATTCTCTACCGAACACGTTGGTGTTCTAAAATAACGTGAGTAAACGTAATCGGAGAAATAAATGTATATGAAATACATCTTAGGGACGTTCTAAGCTACACATGCGTGCCAAATTAAAAGTCACCAAAAATCCTTTGTGTTTCAGATACTATATTTCTGCAAAGTTTAAATGAAAAATTGTTCACAAATTTTGTAATGAACCCCATTTAATTCTTCATTTAGTGGTAAAGTTTTATTCATATCAGAACAAATATGATCTTGGAAGACTCATTTGAAGAAAACATGGTTTTCAATGAAACAAATAGCGAAAAATTGTTGTGCGGCATTTAATTTGGCATATATTCAATAGTATGCTCAACATAAAAGAGATTGCCCGATTAGGCCTATATACATGTATATATATAATAAAAATATCACAAAGTCGATTTAGTAATGGACTAGTTTCTGTATTTCATCTATAATCATATTAGTCCTGAGGAATTATTGAGACTAGTCGAGTCTACTCAGTCAGCTCTGTGATATTTTCATTATACTACTTCTTGTGTGGATTTTTCTATATTTATAATATTTCTGGATTTTATGTATAGCTTGCATAATGTTAGCTACATTTCTGCAGCTATCATAATGTTAGTTTCCTAATGCGTCGCATGAATATGAAGAATTAAACCACCGAAAACCCTTGAATCAGATTATGATCCAACCAAAGATCATTTTCTGGTCTATGGGTCCCAATACTTTGACACAGCCTTTAGTTGATTCGGACAGTGCACAGACTGTAATGAATCTAGGATTTTGTGTGTTATATTGCTGATAGGAGCTTGATTCACCACTGATCCAGTGACGAAAGGGGTCAGTTCTTAACCTTCTGGCAATTTCCTGGATCCGCGACAATCAACTCAGAACAACAAAAGTGTCCCGTACGAAGCTCTACAGCGGTTTCTAGAAGTTAGTCTATATACTATTCTAAAACCATTCGTTTGATATATAGTAATATCTAATGCTATATGTTTCGTATCTACTGAAGAATCAAAGCACATGTAATTGAGGGGGAAAACTGAATTGCAAGAAGCTAACTTTTATTTCAAATGTTCAAAGTTTAGCACAGATGTATTCAACATTCAGAATTTAATTACATTCTAATCAAAAGTAATTTACTGTTTTGTGTGTGTGTGTGTTTTCTTCTTTTGTATTTCAGCCAAAATGTTTCGTCGACATGTATCTGATGNTGTGTTTTCTTCTTTTGTATTTCAGCCAAAAATGTTTCGTCGACATGCATGTATCTGATAGAATATGGCTCTTTACTGCAAAGCGCACTCAAACATACCATGTAAATTATATTCTTCACTTTTAACTTTCGCGACATCATCTTTATTGTTTTCACAGTCCTTAGCATCCTCTTGTGTATTATCTACATTCTTCGGTTCGATATCTGTGGTACTCGCGGTTCCTTTTACATGTAGATGGCCCACTTTATTTCGTTCAGATTTTGGTCTGGATTCACAAGCCCTTCTTTCAACAGTGTTTATATGGATACTGTCACTCTCTTTCCTGGTGTTTGGAATTGGAGGGGGGATCCTGACTTTCTGTTTAATTTCTTTTGAATATTGATTTTTCTCTGGAGACAAATTTGTAATGTCATTAACACGCTTTACAATGGCGCTTTGGACGTGATAAAGATTTCTGATGTTCCTCCCTGTTCCATCTGAATATCTTCTGCGTGCATTGTTTGGAAGCTTATGTGTGTTTATTCTGACAGGAATACGGCTTCTTTTGTTAGATATACGCCCGGTAGAGACATACTCTTGGAATATTGACTGGAAAGTTTCTGAGCCAAACACAGTCATAGTACCGGCATCCCTCATTTTGGTTTTCGGTGCAATCTGTTTTCGATCCAATGCATAGCGTATTTGCGATTTGACCTTTGTTGAACCATTCCAAGGAGGAATCTTGTGCTTTTGAGTGACATCTTTATCCTTTAAAGTACAATCATTTTGTGCAAGCGCTAGTATATCAGATGGCACCAAATCGCGATTTGTGTATTTAAAATCGCTTTTTTCTTTCGCTTTAGTGGAATTTTTCCTGACAGTGGATCTCGGCCTACAAATGGCAGAAGAAGAGACACGTGATTGTAAAGAAACGTGTCCATTGGATGTATTGTGCTGTCCAATACTCGGTGTACTCTGCACAAAATAGCTGGAAGTGGATGTAAAGTTTGGATGTATACCTCTTACACTTGAGCTTGTTATAAAACTGTTTCTGTTTTCTGGGAAGATGGCAGAATTGTGCTTTTTATTTCCAGTGGTTGAATTTAGTTTTCCTCCCGCTGAACAGGTTGTAGCTTGTGGTCTATCGTGATGACTAAGAAGTTGAATTGGTTTTCTTTTCCCCACTTTTCTTTCGTTACTTGACATTTTGCTTTTTTCGTCCTCACTCTTGTCCATAAAAGGCAGTGATATACTGTCTATGGGCAGTGGGCGTGAGCAAAGACGAGCGACATTTCTAGCGTTGGGCTTCACCGTGATATCGGTGACCTTCGGAGAGCTGATAGCATGCTTGGACTCGGTAGAGTCTGGTACATGGCTTTTTTCGATCGGAGATTCCATCAATGCAACAAAATTATAAATTCTTTAAGACATTTACAGCTCTTGTATCTGTAAATAGAACAAGAAACACCAGTTACAATATACCACATGTATAACGCACTCAGGAGATGGAGCTTTTTACAGTACATTTTACAGAAAGTCCTAGCTTGTTCAGGGAAAAGGTGGGGGCTTTTACTGTACAGTAATTTTCAATCTATCAGGGGGTTATGGTCTTTTGATACGACTCAGTTAAAATTCATTTCATCTCGTGATTGATGGATGGGAATAGTCAGAGGGTCCACTTGTCACACGTCCCGCTCCCTCCTCGCGACCCCCCCTCTCTAATTTCTCTCCTCTTCCCTACCGTCTCCCCATCTCCCTTTCCTCCTCGCCCGCTTTTCTACACCCCCCCCCCTTTACGCTGTTCACGCCGCATAGATGTTGGGAATGGGTGGATACTTGTTTGATCGTCATCGAATTACATTAATTCTATAATTTACATTCAGTTAAACATGCTGGTGAATTCATGCACATGTATATCGAAATCAAAACTCGGTGCAGTTATTTAATGATTGTGGTGGAGGTAATCAGTGTATAAAATGAGGCCTCCTACGAGGATTTTATATGAAAGACTACCCAAACGGCGGGTAACCTAAATGCAATTCAGCACGAGTATCTAGGGGTTCTTTTAAATTTTCATTATAGTACAGACTTAATTAATGTACTTGTGATACTCTTTTTATACAATCATATTAGAAAGAGTTTGTTTGTAGGGGGTAATGAATTGATTTAATATTACCTTAGTTGGGGAAACCAAAAATAACAATCAGGATCTGTGGCTATCGAAATTGTACATACCGTGTTAATTTTAAGTTACGCAATTAGTAAATTTTACTATTACTGTGGAGAAATAATAGACTCACCAAATAAGCTCGTTCTGGGTCTTCGGTGGCGAACTAGTAGATTGTGACGTTGAGTTATGAAACCATTGTGACGTCAGAAGACTAAGCTGCATTGTGACGTTTTCATGATTTTGCGGGAATGTTCGATAATGTCAACTGTTTCGGACTTTATCTATGGAAAGTAGTATAAATTCTACAAGTATAAGTTGTTTGACTGCAATTTAGTGGGACCAGGGATTTATCCAGCTTTTAGATCCTACTACCCATTTGATTTTTGAGCTTCCAGGGGAAGGGGTGGAGAATCGACATCTAAGATTATATCACAATATCAATTTATTGATTACTGATATCCCTTTTCCTACTTTGTTGAAAACTTATTATTTGATAATAGCAAAAAAATTACTTAGCAATATACATGTATCCATACATTTTGTGTGGTTTTTACAAATCGGAGGGGATTTCAACCTGTGGAAAGGGAAATTTGTATTTGTTGTCATAGGGGGAAAGGTACCCTTTACCGGTAGTAAAAAAAACCTTGATAAATCCCTGGGGACACGATACGACAAATAAGCAATCATTAATTAGAGTCGGACATGGTATATAACAATACACCGTTAATTACTATATATAGAGCTATTCAGAAGACAGTCCGGCAGCTCTTAGGATA